>NW_026510126.1:0-14765 GCF_026875155.1 Cherax quadricarinatus | reverse complement strand
CACTTAGCCTGGGTTAACCCACCGCCCTTTTGGGTCACTCTCACTCTCATGTACAACATATTATGGATGACATATCTTAGATCAGGGGTTTAACATTGTTACAATAACAACACCCCATGGATTGTTCAATATGTCAGCATACTTCCTTAGCCAGATTGTTAACATTCATAACCAGACCTATTAGGTACCAGTATGATTTCCAAATATGACAATAGCTTGGTTTGAATCTACATATAGATAGTTATGGAATAAAGTCAAAAGAACGTAAGAGAGGAGAAACATTGCAGCAGGCCTGTTGGCCCATACTAGGCAGGCCCTTTTCATAATCCATGCCACTAACAGAATATTTGCCCAATCCAATTTGCAACACTACCCAAGCAATAAGGTATGAAAATTCTATTCACTCATTTGCAAGTCCCACTCAAATTTTTAAACCCCTCTCACTCATGCATTTATCCAACCTAAGCTTGAAACTACCCAAGGTTTTAGCTTCAGTAATCCTGCTAGGCAGATTGTTCCACTATCAATTACCCTATTTCCAAAACCAATACTTTCATATATTCTTTCTAAATTTAAGCTTGTCTAATTTGAATCCATTATTGCGGGTTCTCTCTTGGAGACATATCCTGATGACCTTATTTATATCCACATTGTTAATATCGAACAATAAAATGGTATAAAATACCGACAGGTTGTTAGGTAAGACACATATGCAACAGTTAGGTATCTTTATTTCGAAACGTTTCGCCTACACAGTAGGCTTCTTCAGTCGAGTACAGAAAAGTTGATAGAAGCAGAAGATACTTGAAGACGATGTAATCAGCCATCACCCTTGAAGACGATGAAATCACTCCATATTGTTTCATACTATGGAACAATACTCTTCTCCAGACTGAGGGACTGACCACCTCAAAACTTTAAGGGTGATGGACTGATTACATCGTCTTCAAGTATCTTCTGCTTCTATCAACTTTTCTGTACTCGACTGAAGAAGCTACTGTGTAGGCGAAACGTTTCGAAATAAAGATACCTAACTGTTGCATATGTGTCTTACCTAACAACATTGTTAATATCCATCTTCCACTTATACACTTCGATCATGTCTCCCCTCATTCTTCGTCTTACAAGTGAATGCAGTTTAAGGGTCTTCAATCTTCAACTTAAAGCTCCAACTACGGGTCATCTGACTAAGACCCGCGTCAGGAGACACTAGTCCTGTTTCCTGACAAACCTCGCGTAATCTATGCCTGGTAACACCAGCCAAGATCGAAGCCGCACCAAGATTTGCTAAATTAGTTTTTATTTCGTCCATTAGTCAAAAGCAGGTCTTGAACGATAACAGTTTTAAAGTAAACGTGAGCTTTTCCTCACCAGCGGACGGATGCTCCTGGTGGAATAATTAAAATGCATCCTTACTTTAATAGAGTAATGAAAAAAAACTAGTGTTTATCTATTCTAGACGAAACTAGAGTACCTGAAACGTAACAAGTGGTATGAAGCTGAGGCGAGAGCTTGTTGATTAAGTAGAGAAAACACCTCAGCCGAACACAGAGGTCGTTCAGGAGCAGCTGTGTCGCACCATCATGGTAAATTATTTAAATTGTAAGCCTTTTTTAAATTTAATGTCTATCTTAAGATTGTTAGACTAAGAATAGAGGTATAAATAACATGAGGTGCAGCCATTGTCTCATCTCCCAGAGGCCCAAATTTAGCACCATAGTGCCCGGCCCATAGTTCAGAAACCCGGGCACCCGGGCAGCCACTTCTGGCACCAGTGTGGACAGACTCACAAAGGCATGCAGTAATGCTAGCATTTAATTACAGGATCCTCAGTCCTATAATGTGGTTTCCAGTATCAGGTGAAGTGGAATCCTCTGGCAGGCGCTGGGAAATCTCTACCTTCCTTTATACCCAAGATTTTACATTAAAAACCCAACAATAAGTTAATCACGGTACCTCTAGAAGCTCCCCAGGTAACCCGTTAAAATCCCTTAAAAAGTTTAGGACACATTACAACTGTGTAGCACAAAAAGAAAATTTCCCTTCTGTTTGTTTTTTGGTGGGGGTCTAGTGGTCCCCGTGGGCCCCAAAATCGTTTTTTCGTCTATTTACTTGAAAATTGTTTTTTTCTTGTGCCCTTTTTGTTCATGGGGGGTTTTTGGGAAAAGGGGGCCCCCCCATTTAGGGGTTTTTGTTGGCGAGGGCCAGGCTGGCGGGTTTAGGCTGGTTTTCCTTAGGCTGGCTGTTTTGGGGCTGGCTGTTTAGGGGCTGTTTAGGCTGGTGTCTAGGCGGGTTTGTCTAGGGGGGCTGTCAAAGGCTGGCCCTGTTTACGCGGGGCTGTTTTGGTTGGCCTGT
The DNA here is from genome assembly GCF_026875155.1 of Cherax quadricarinatus. Taxonomy (NCBI): domain Eukaryota; kingdom Metazoa; phylum Arthropoda; class Malacostraca; order Decapoda; family Parastacidae; genus Cherax; species Cherax quadricarinatus. The sequence continues at coordinate 12,410 of NW_026510126.1, read as the reverse complement.
CTCTTTGGCTTTTAAAAAGCTGGCTTTTTTGGCTGGTGTCTGGCTGGCTGTCTGGGTTTGGGTGTCTAGGTGGTTTGTTTTGGCGGGCTGTCTGGGCTGCTTTTCTAGGTTGGCTGTTAGGTTGGCGGGTCTAAGTGGCTGTTTAGGTGGCGGTCTAGGCTGGCTGTTAGGTTGGCGGTCTGGGTTTGGGGGGGGTCTAGGGGGCCCGTCTGGGTTTGGGGGCGGGTTCTAAGTGGTGTTTGGGCTGGCTGTTAGGCTGGCTGTCTAGGCGGGCCCGGTCTAGGCTGGCTTGTCTGGGCTGGCTTTTTTTGGCGGGGCTGTCTGGGGTTGGCTGTCTAGGTTGGCTGTTTAAGGTGGTTGTTTAGGCTGGCGGGTTAGGCTGGCTGTCTGGGTTTGGGGCCTTGCCCTAGGTTGGCTGTCTGGGTTTGGGCTGTCTGGGGTTGGTGTCTAAGCTGGCTGTTTAGGCTGGCTGTCTAGGCGGGCCCTGTTAGGCTGGCGGGCTAGGTGGCTGTTTTGGCTGGTTTGTCTAGGTTGGCTGTCTAGGTTGGCCTGTTAAGCTGGCGGTTTAGGGGGCTGTCTAGGGGCTTTTCTAGGGTTGGCTGTCTAAGCGGGCCCTTTTTTTTGGCGGGTTTTGTTTTGGGCTGGCTGTCTAGGTTGGTTTGTCAAAGTTTGGGTGTTTGGGGCTGTTTTAAAGGCAGGACAGTCCTTGTTTTTTTGAACCCCCCTTGTGTCCTCCGTCCTGCCCCCACCTAAAACCTGGACGAAAATTTTGTCCTTCTTTATTTTGCCTTTTTTAAAAAGGGACTTATAAAAATTCCCTGAGTTTTATTAAAATAAAGGGGAAATGAGGGGCCAAAAAAAAACCACTGATAATTATTTTAATGTTTTTGTATTTTGCTGTTGGCAACACGGAGCGGGGTTTTTGGGCCCCCGTGAAACGGGGTTAAAAGAAAAAGTAAAAGGCTATCAGTCACTTTACACGTCAGGGGTTCGTGACTGTCAGTCTCCCCGGTGCCGCAGTTTTTAGGGTGACAAGAAAGTCGGTTTTAAATTTTGGAAATTTAAATAGGGGAACAAGTTGGTTTGAAAGACACGTAAGCAAACACTATAAATTTTTTTTAAAAAACGTTTCGGCCCGGGACCTTGATCATTCTAACAAAAAGAGGTAGAAAGGAAATTATATTTTAAGGCGGAGAGTGGGGTGGGCGCACGGGGCCCTGGGAATGTCATAAAAAAACCATAAAAAATGGAGGAAAAAGGGAAAAGGGCCCCAAAGGGCCCCATGCGGGGCGGGCCCTTATCAAAAAAACCCTCTCCCTGTGATGGGGAAGGGTTTTTGATAAAGGAGGTTGTTTTGTTTGGGGACCCTGCCCCCTGGGCCCAGTTTTCCCTTTCTTCAGTGTTCCCCTTATGTTCTTTGCCCAATTCCCTGGGGTCACGTGCGTCCCCCCACTCACCCACCCCAATTTTATATAATCCCTTTCTACCTCTTTTAGGGTAAAAGTGTTTTAAAGGTCCCGGACCGAAAACGTTTTCTAATAAATATGTTATGTGTTTGTTACGGGGTCTTTCTAAACCACAAGACAGGTCAAAAATTTTCGGGCCCGAATTTATTTGATAAATTAAAATTCTCCAAGTACTTTTGGGGAATATGTCTAAAACTTATAAAAAGGGGTAGGTACTTTTTTTTAAGGGTTTTCCTTTTGGTAAAAAATTATTAATTTTTGTTAAAATTAAAAAAAAAAAAATATTTTTTTAAAGGGGTTAAGGGGAAATTTTTTTGGGAAAAGGGAAAAAATTAAACAAGTTTTCCCCTTTTTCGGAAAATTATATATTATATATTTTTAATATATTTTTATTTTTATTTATTTTTTTAATTTTTATATATATATTATATATATATTTAAAATTTTAAAATTTATAGGGGAAATTGGGGGAACCCTCATTTCAGGGAAGACAAAAAACGTACCCAAAAAAAAAACTAAAGGTTCTCCCCAGAGCTGTTTAAATATTTTCTTCCCCCCCCCCCCCCCTTTATATTTTTTATTTTTATGTGAAACATTTTTTAATAAAAAAAATTACATTTACAGAAAAAAAATAAACATGAAAAAAGGCAAAAATGTATCAAAAGGATGAGGAATTTCCTCCCCGCTCCCCCGAGGTGGCCCGTGACCCAAAGTATGCAGCAAGCTTTTCCCCCCTGGATGGCGTTGCGGGGGGGGCGCGGGGGAACTTGAAAGTGGTTTTCCCTTGGGCCCCTGGTGGGGGCGATGAGTCGGGAAACCCCAATTCTTTAAGGAAATTTTTGGTTGGGCATTTTTTCCCCATGACCCCCAATTTTCTCTGACCCCACTGGGAAAAATTTGATACTTTTGGGCTAATGTCCCTGTACTTGCTGTTTCTTGAAATCCTCCCTGTGGTCGAAGCTCCTCCCTGTCGCCCCACCTGTGTTGGATTAGGGTCGGCCAGTGTGGAACCACGGTATAGCCCATGCTAAGAGCTTGCCATTTTTTCCAAGGATGGGTGGTGACCCCCGTGGGGGGTTTTTGTGGGTTGTGGGTATTGTTTGCTGAAATTTTGATCTTGGCCCCCTTTTGGGCCCAAGGGGGCTTCCAGCTGTAGAAAAGGGTTTTTTTAATTTTTTGTCGTTGACCTCTTTGGGTCTTGCATGCCCCCCTTTGGGTTTTGGAACATTTTTAAGCCCTGAAAGCCCGTATTGGCCCTGCTTGCACTTCGCCGCAAATCCCAACATATATTCTGGGGTTAAAGGGGCGCAAGGCGAAAACCCACTGCAATACGGGGGTTTTTGGGTCGATTTCCCGTTCCCATTGTTTTTTGGGGGAAACTGTTTGGGGAAACCCCCCCGGATTTGGAGGTGCACTCACACCCTTTGGGAGGGGGAAATTCCCTATCTGATTTTGGGGGCAGCCCTGGCATGTTGGCAAGCACCTTTTAAAGTTTTTGGGGGTTTAACCCCAGCTTGACTTTTTTGTGACCCTTTTGCTGCCTGGGGTTTTGGGTTTGTGGACCCGCAAAAAGTACCCATTGGGTTGAGGGCACTGCCCCATAGTTTGGGGTCTTCTTTTCCCTGGGAGTCTTTGAGGGTGTCAGGAAGAATTTGTCTTATCAACTCGTTTGATGAAATTTGGAAGAGGTTGAAAAGGGGTTTAGAGCAATCTGGGAGGATCTGCGTACCCCTTTGCCCCCCAAAGCCTGCCCGGGAAAGGGTGAGGCTTGCAACCCTTGTCCATCGTAAAGGGGGAAAGTTTTCAAAATTTTCCTCTAGCATGGCCTTCAGGGGGGAGGTCATTTTCCCTTTGAGTTTTGGACTGCTAAAAGGCTGGGGAGCTTTCAGAAAATAGGTAAGTTTTTGGGGTTTTTGACAGGCACCTGGGGTGGGTAGAAGGCATCGTGTGTTTTCAAGGGTCTTTCATCCTGTTTTCCCAATCGTCCGGGGGGGTTGAGACTTTTCTTCCTGGGTACCCAGTTCGAGGGCTTTGGACCCAAGAGGAACCGAGGAGAGTGCTTTTGGGCTGGATCAATGGCTCTTTGGCCCCTGGTAAAACGGTACTAATTTTCTGGATTCAACTGTTGTTTGGGTTTTAAAAAAATATTTCACATTTGGTGGGGTTTAAAAAAAGGCCCAGGCTTTTTCCCATGTTTTTTTAAAAAAATTTTTACTAAAGTCCTCTAGGGGGAGATTCTGTTGTGCCATCTAGGGTACCGTCGCCCGGGAAACCCGGATATTGGCTCGTGGAGAGTGCCTCCGTGACTTCCTTGATGACCAAACAAATTTAAAAGGGGGCGAGAGGGCCCCCTTTGTTGAAACGCCCTCACACGAGTCAATTTCAGGGGCCCCAAAAAATTTGGTTTGGGAAAAGTCACACTATAACACGTTTCTATGAAGGGAAAAAGGGGAAAGGGGGAAGTTTTTTAAAAAATGCTTGGAGAGCAGCACCCCTTTCGGGAGGAGTTAAAAGGGCTTTGGCAAAGTCCAATTTGAAAAAAGGCCCTTTTTAATAGGACATTTTTTTTGTTATATACTGGCGGCGGGGGGCAGCTGCTTTCACACCCCGGTTAAAACCCCGGGAAAACGAGCTGATTTTGGTTTTCCCCAGCATTGAAAGAAAGTTTTGGACTCACCCTTCTTATCAGCCTTGGCGCTAGGCCCCGAAGGGGTTCCCAAATTTGCAAGGGGCCCCTGATTTCCCCCATCCTTTTTCCGGAGGGCAAAAAATTTGAGGCACCAAAGAAAAAGGGGTCTGATGGCCTCTGGGACACCGCCACCCAGGCACAGGTTGGAAAATTTGGTGAGTTCAGAAAAGCAGCCTCTTAAAAACCCTCCCCAAATGCTGGATTGGTATTTGTTTTTAAGTGTTGGGCCTTAAACCGGTGAAACCTCCTCTGAACCCCGTGGAAATGACATTGCAGGGTTTTTTTACACAAACAGATCCGGGAAGGTTGGGTGTTCTTCGTGCTGGGAATGTCGGGGGAAAATCAATTTTTGGTTTTGGGAGCCCTGGGGTGGAGTTTGTCCTTAGAGCTTTTCGCCGGGTGACGTCCTTGGAGCGATGGAAACCCTTTACTGGTTAAAGTTTTCAAAAAATCCATTGTATTACCCTCCCTTTTATTTTTTGCTAATTTGGGGGTCTGATTTTTGGGGGTGTCGGGTTTTTTCCTGTTGGGGGGCATTTGCCCGGCGGGGTTTTGGGGCCCCTAGGGGGGGGGACGGACGAGGGGTTGGGCAAACCCTTTGGGGAAAGCATTTTTTTTGCCCTAAAAAACATGTGTTGCTAGTGACTTGTCCCTCCTTGGGGGGGACAGCCAAACGGCATTTTCCAAAAAAAAAAGGGAAATTGTGCCGGATTGTTGTTTGAAGGGGCATCGTTGAAATTTCTTCGGAAGGGGCAGTGAATTTTTTTTGGGAGTTGAGGGCGAGCTGCTTTGGGGATGTGTGTCAGAGTCCTGGTTGGGGGTTAATTTTATTTTCAGATTTGAGGTCCTCTGTAGGGGGGGAAGTCACGGTTTTGCTGTCAGCCCCCGTTGCTGGGGGGGGGCTGTTGGTTTTTCTCTTTTGGGCTCTCCTGGAGCCTTTGACATCTGTTGTGTGCCCGGGTGTTGCCAAAATGTGGGGGGTTGAGGGGCACATTCCCCCGTGGCACACCGGCAGATGCCTCCCTTTTAAAGGGCCCGCTTTGGCTCTTTTCGTGAACTTGTGACATTGCGATTTCGTGGGGGTGGGGAGGGCGCCGGCTGTGGGGTGCGGGTTTAAAGGGCAGCGGATGCTGGGGGATGAGGGTGGGGGAAAGTGGGGAGGGGGGCGGGGGAAATTGTAATTGGTGGGGCACTAAAACGGGCAAAAAACCCTTGGTCAGGAAGGGCAGTTTGGGCCCAAAGGGTGGGATGAGGGGAGGGGATCTGGGTTGGGGGGGGGGGGGGAGGGAGTGGCCCCGTGTGTTCGCTCAAGACGCAAATCACTGACTAACTTTTTTTAATTGTTATAAAACTTATTGTTCCAAATTTTGAAAAAACCCCCTTTGCCATTTGGGGACACTAATCCCCATGCTCCAATATTAAACCGAAAGGGGGTTCGTTCAACCCTTCCCAAAGACCATGTTTGTGGGCGGCCTTCCTTCCCCAACCCCCGAACCCCCCGGCCCCATTTACCCGGTGTAAACAAAATCTCCCCCCAAAACCCCGGGAAAATTAAAAAGGTATAAATACCGACAGGTTGTTTTTGGGGGAAGGGCCATATGCAACAAATTAGGTTTTCTTTTTTATGAAAAGTTTCGCCTACACAGTAGGTTCTTCAGTCAAGTACAGGAAAAAATTGAAAAAAGCAGAAGTTTCTTGAAGACGATGTAATAGTCCAAAAACCCCTTAAAATTTTGGGGGTGGTCAAATCCCCCCAGTCTGGAGGAAAGGCATTGTTCCAAAAGTATGGAAAAAAATTTTTGTTTCATTCTATGGAAATTGGGTCTTCCCAGATGAGGGGGCTGACCACCTCAAAAATTTTTAAAGGGTTTATGGACCGAATTTCTGTCTTAAAATATTTCTTTTTTTTTAAATTTTTTGGGACTTGGGTGAAGAAAACCTACTGTGTAGGGGAAACGTTTTTTATATTAAAAATACCTAAATGTTTTCATATGTGTTTTACATAACATCCTCCAAACCTCCCTTTCCCGGATTTCCCCCCACCCCCGTACTTCCCAAATCCCACATGCACACTGCAAAATTTCCCCTGATACAAAAAGCAATGGTCCCATGTTTGAGGTTTGTCAAAAAACTTGTGATCTTTTCCCGTCGTACTTTACGATGATGGGCTGCCGAAAAAAATGGCCCCCCCGTTAAAACCCTGTTGGTTCCCGGGTTTTCCAAAAGAATGTTATGGAGCACCACACACTGGGCTCCCTCCCTCCAAAGCCGGCTAAAACGCGTATATATATATATATTTATATAAAATTATATATATATATATATATATTTTTTTTATATATATATATATATATATATATATATATTTATATATTTCAAAACAACCACCCCTTTAAAGAATAGAGAAAATTTCCCAAACCTTTTGTGAAAAAATCACTTTTTCAAGGGGAAATATGAAAGGGAAAGCATCCCAAAGGGAAAAATATATAAGGGGTCCGGCCGCCCCTCACTACAGATCCCCACGGTTAAAAAACGTGACGCGCGGGAAACCAAAATTGGGATAGGTCCCTTTCACAAATCACCCCAAACTATTTACCCCAAAAAAATTTAAAAAAATTTTTTTTGCCAGTGTATTTTTTAAATTTCTTCCCCAAAATTTTATTTTAAATTTTAAAAGGATCTAATTTATATAAAACCCAAAAGGAAAAAATTATAATTTTTGTCAAAACTGGTTATATATATATTTATATATATATATATATACTATTTTTTTTTTATATATAAAATATATATTTTATATATATATATATATATATATTTTTATAATATTTTTTTATTTTATATAAAATTTTAAAAACTATATTTAGAACATCTGTTTGGGATTTTTTTTACTACAGTCCTAGTAAAAAAGGGGGCCTTCATTAATAATTGTTAAATTTCGCATTTTAAATTTTGGTTTGAGCAAATGGTGGGCAGTGAAAGTGGTGGGGTTTACCTGAAAAACTGACCTTTACCCCGTGTTAGGGAAATAGTGAGGAAGTCCTGGAGGGTGACATCTCGTGTACACCTCCGGATGTTTGGGTTTTTTGAAAAAACCCAAAGGCCCCAAAAAAACAGTGTCCTCGGGGGAAAGGGGGCGGGGGGGCAGCAAACGGGAGGGGAAGCAACAAAGGAAGGGGAGGAACACGGGACGGCAGCAACACGGGGAAGGGAGCAAACGGGAGGGAGCAACAAGGGAAGGGGGGCAACACGGGAGGGGGAAACATCGAGGGAGACCCGCAAAAACGGGAGGGAGCAACCAAAGGGGAGGCAGGGATCCCGGGGGGGGACGCAACACGGGAGGCAGGCCCAAAAAAGGGTTGGGAGGGAACACGGGTTTCAACAAAAACGGGAGGGGCAGCAAAACACGGGAAACAGCAAACGGGATCAAAACAACACGGGAGGCCCGCAAAAAGGGGGCAGCAACACGGGAAGGCAGCCCAAAACAGGGGGAGGGAAACAACACGGGAAAAGGGAGCCAAAAAACGGGAAGGCCCGCCCAACCCCGGGGGCGCAACACGGGAAGGCAGCCAAAAAGGGGGCGGCAAACAAAACGGGATTTCAGCCCCACGGGGGGGGGAAACAACCGGGAGGCAGCAAAACCGGGGCGCCCAAAACAGGAGGAAGCAAAAAGGGAAGGGGAAACAACACGGGAGGCAGCAAACGGGAGGCAGCCCAAAACAGGAGGTCAAACAAAAACAGGAGGAAAGCCCAAAACGGGAGGCGCAACACGGGAGGCAGGGAAAAAACGGGGGGGGGCAGCAACAATTTAGTTGTAAAAAAGGATAAATCCCTTGTGCGTTGTTACTTGCTATGTTATCTTTTATTATTTTTCCCGTGTTTTTAAACCAAATAGGGTTTGAGTGTTATTAAAAAATGACAGCTGTGTGTCTGTCTTAATTGCGCAGCCCGTGGCAAGCGCCCCGTCTGTTTTTAAACGCACTCACCTGATTTATGAATATCAACAAATTGTTAAGGGAAAAAGGGCAGCAAACGCTTATTTTTTCGATTTACATTAAAAGAAGTGAAAAATTCTGTTTTTTGACTTGTTTAAACAGATTAAAAACAGGTCGATTAAAAGCCTGTGATTGTTTGAAAAAAATTTAAAAACCAGCGGGTTATATTTTTAATTTTTAAAAATTCTAAAAAAATTTATGAAAAAATTTGGCAACATGCTAAAAAAAGTCCTTATAAACTAGGGAAAGGTTTTTAACAAACTTGAAAAATGAATAGGGGAAAATAGGAACCCATTTTGAGAGGGCAAGACCTTGTTTTCGAGGCAGTTTGGGAAAATTTAAAAATGACCCCGACAAAGAAGGTCAGACTCCGGGCAGTCAAGGGTTTCATTTTTCTGCAGGGGAAATTTTTAAAAAATATTACAAAATTTAAACGGGTTTTTGCTGCAAATGGATTTAAAGCTGCCAACCCTGTGATGGGTTTAAAGGGCTTCGAGGTGTTCGTCGGTTTTCTTTAGTTTTTCCCCGAAGAGTTAAGCGGAAGTGAGAAACCCAAATTCAGTTATGTGAGGAACCCCCTCAAGGAAAAGATTTGACTTTTTTCCAGGGAGTCGATATAAATGGTTTCAATTTCTTGCGTTTTATTTTAAGTCTGGATTGCTGGGTCTGCTTCCCTTTTTCATTGCTTGCAAGGGTTTCCAAATGTTCAGAAATTTTCTGGGGAAAAAAATTCGCTGACAATGTCCCCTTATTTAAGATGCTTTTAGTGTGTGTGTGCGTGTGTGTGGGGTGTGTGTGTGTGTGTGTGGGGTTTTGTGTTGTTGTGTGTTTTGTGTGTGTGTGTGTGGTGTTGGGCCCCCTAGGTTTTTTTACCTAGTTGAGGGTTTAGGGGGTCGTGTCCCCGGTCCCGGCCCCCCCTTTCACAGTTTGGTTTTCTTGGGCACTCTCCCTGAACCCCTGGGGGGCTTTATCATACCTGTGTGTGTGTGTGTGTGTGTTGTGTGTGTTGTGTAGTCACCGAGTTTGTAATCACCTAGTTGGGTTGCCCGGGGGTTGATTCCGGCTCCCGGCCCCCTCTTCAATGATCTTTTAAATAGGTCACTCTCCCTGATTCGTGGCTTTATCTACCTGTTTTGGGGTTTTGTGTGTGTGTGTGTTTTGTGTGTGTGTTGTGTGTGTGTGTGGTTTTAATTTAGTTGGGTTGCAGGGGTCGAGTCCAAGCTCCCGGGCCCGCCTCTTCATTGGGGGCCCCCTATAGGGGCTCTCTCCCCGGGAACCCTGAGTTTATCATTCCCTCTGCTTTTAAAAAGTATGTATGGATCCTGCTTCCACTACTTTGCTTCCCAAAAAATTTTTCCACTTCCGATACTCTGTGGTGAAAAAAAACTTCCTTTAAAATCCCCGTGAAATTCATCTGTGTCTTCAACTTCCAACTGTGTCCCCTTGTTGCTGTGTTCATCTCTGGAACTTTCCTGTCTTTGTCCACCTTGTCAATTCTTCTCAGTATTTTGTATGTCGTTATCATGTCCCCCTATCTCCCCCTGTCCTCCAGTGTCGTCAGGTCGATTTCCCCTTAAAACCTCTCCTCGTAGGACTTACCTCTTAGCTCTGGGACTAGTCTTGTTGCAAAACCTTTGCACTTTCTCTAGTTTCTTTTCGTGCTTGGCTAGGTGTGGGTTCCAAACTGGTGCCGCATATCCAATATGGGCCTAACGTACCGGTGTACAGGGGCCTGAACGATTCCTTATTAAGATGTCGGAATGCTGTTCTGAGGTTTGCTAGGCGCCCGTATGCTGCAGCAGTTATTTGGTTGATGTGCGCTCGGAGTGTGCCTGGTGCTATACTCACCCAGATCTTTTTCCTTGAGTGAGGTTTGTAATCTCTGGCCCCCTAGACTGTACTCCGTCTGCGGTCTTCTTTGCCCTTCCCCAATTTCCATGACTTTGCACTTGGTGGGATTGAACTCCAGGAGCCAATTGCTGGAAACCCGGTCTGCAGCCTGTCCAGATCCCTTTGTAAATTTCTGCCTGGTCTTCGATCGAGTGAATTCTTCTCAACAACTTCCCCGTCATCTGCAAACAGGGACAACCTCAGAGTCTATTCCCTTTCCCTCATGTCGTTCACAAATACCCGGAAACAGCAACTGGTCCTAGGACTGACCCCCGTGGGACCTCGCTGCCACAGGTGCCCACTCTGACACCTCGCCACGTACCATGACTCGCTGCTGTCTTCCCGACAAGTATTCCCTGATCCATTGTAGTGCCTTCCCTGTTATCCCCGATTTGGGCCTCCAGTTTTTGCACCAATCTCTTGTGTGGAACTGTGTCAAAAGCCTTCTTGCAGTCCAAGAATATGAAACCCACCCACCCCTCTCTCTTTGTCTTACTGCTGTCCCCAGGCATAGAACTCCAGTAGGTTGTGACACGGATTTCCCCCCTAAAACCATTTTGGGTGTTTTGATGAGATCTTTCCTTTTGGTGTTCCCCATCTTCTCTGTAATTTTCTGATTTTGCATCTTACTTTCGTGACAGGTCTGTAGTTTAATGCTTCATGTCTGTCTCCTTTTTTTAAAATTGGGAAACATTTGTGTCTTCAATGCCCCGCCCCAAACTCCCTGTTTGATAGATGTATTTAAATTGTTGTTAGGGGTACACATGCGCCACTGCTCCCCCTCTCAATACCCCTGGGGGATGTTATTGGCCCCCTTGCCTTTGAGGTTTTAGCTACTCAGAAGCCCTTCACTTCTTCCTCGGTTTTTTGTGACTGTGCCAGCACTGGTGGTGGCCCCCCTCTCCCTCTTCTGGAGTCCCCTTTGTCTCCCCTGTGAAAACTTCTTTGAAACTCTTGTTGGGTTTTTCACTCTTCACGGTCATTTTTGTTGTTCTCCCCCTTCCTTCCTTTGCCCGATTACCCGGTCCTTGCTGTTTTTTTCCCCCTGATTGGCTGTGAGTGTTGTGGTGTGTGTGGTTGTGTGTGTGAGTTTTGTGTTTTGTTGGGGTGTGTGTGTGTGTGTGATGTGTGTTGTTGTGTGTTTTGTGTTGTGTGTGTGGGTTTTTGTGTGTGGTTGTGTGTTGGTGTGTGTGTGTGTGTGGTGTGTGTATGTGGTTTCTGTTGGTGGTGTCGGCCGAAAAGTTAAAATTGCGATTTTGGCTTAAATAGCAACCCTTCTTGCCGATTAAAGGCAAGCGAAAATTTGCGTATGCATTAATTTCGCAAAATTATTCTAAAAACCCAAGATAAAAAATGATTTTTTTTGTGTTTGCTTATTATTAAAATTTTTTTAAAAAATTTTTTAATAATCAACAAAGAAAATGTTATAAATTTTTTCGTTAGGTACAGCATGAACTTTGCGAAATTATTGCATACACAAAATTTTTACTTGTCCTTTGGCAAGTGAGTTTCTAATTTAAGCCAAAATCGCAGTTCTGCCCATTCGGAGAATATATATTATATTATATATATATAATTATAATTTATTATTATATTATATATATATATATATAATATATATATAATTTTATATATTTATATATATGCGTGCCCAAAGGAGAAATTGCGACTTGGCTAAATGCAACGCTCTCTTGCCATATAGGGACAAATGAAAATTTGTGTATGCAAAAATTTCGCCAAAAAAAATTCGAACATAAAAGGAAAAAAAAAAATTTTTTCACTGTTTTTGTTTAGTATTAAATTATTTTTAAACAAATCTAAAATATATTTAGTTGGGTTAGGCTAAAATTTAAAATTTCTTTGTTATAATTTGGTTAGGTAAGTTTTCTAAAATTCTTTTGGTGCAAAAATTTAAAAATTTTTACATTAACATTAATGAAAAAAAATTTTTTTAAAGTAAAGAGGGGAAAAATTTTTGAAAGGGCTTAATTTAAATGAGTTCTTGTAATTGCCAGTTTTATTATTCGGCACGAAATATATATATATTTTTTTATTATATATATATTTATATTATATATATTTATAATATATATATATATATATATTTATATATATATTTATATATTATATATATATATATATATTATATTATATATTATTATATATATTTTTTATTATTATATTATATAATTATATATATATAACCAAGCTCTGGTGGCCTGGTGGTTAAAGCTCTCGCTCACACGGCGGGGCCTGGGTTCGATTCCCAGCCCGGTAGAAAAAATTGGACGTGTTTTTTTCCACCTGTTGTCTATGTTTCCCCCTCAGTAAAATGGGTACTGGGTTTTAGTCGATGGTGTGGGTTCGGGG
>NW_026510125.1:0-14307 GCF_026875155.1 Cherax quadricarinatus | reverse complement strand
CAACTTTGGACGAAGACCTACTTAACTAGTGGATGGTACCACTATGACCCTGCCTCCGCCTGCTTCACCTCACCTCACTACAGTATATAAGCCATGTCTACGGCCCTATGCTGTACATTCTACAAGATTGATGGACTGAACACATCGACTCCAGGCTGAGGGACTGATTACCTCATACTCCTCCTCTCCTTACGCCTTCCTCTTTGTATTGGACTGATGAAGCCACTGTGTGGCGAAACGTTTCCTGAATGAAGATTCCCATATACTGCATAAGTGTCTCAATCTTCAACTTGTCGGCTCTTCAAACCACTCATCACACATATTTGTGTATCGTTCCAGTCACGGTATTGTGCCTTTTTTGTTATTTATTTTGTCCACACAGGTTGTCAGAGACTTCGCTGGCAGGCCAGCTATAGATCAAGATCCACATAATACTAACAGGCCATCTATATGCTACATTCATCACAAGTTTTCAAAACTATACCAGTAGGCCAGCTTAGGCCTGGGGTCCAAAAGGTCATTAAGACCACACTGGCAGATCAGTTAGGGTAAAGATATGTAAAAGGTCTTCTTTTATTTGTTTCCTTTGTGCTTCCATGTACTTTTTCTGTTGGTCATTCTTTCTCAGTATCTATGACTCTCATTCTTTTCATAGTTGCCATGCATCAGGAAAAAGTCAGAGAGAATGGCTCATTTTTCAAGGTCAGGGAATTTGCAAATTTGTCATTCATAGAATTTGCAAATTTGTCATTCATAGAATTTGCAAATTCTGAAATTTGTCAGGGAAAACAATTGAGTTTAGTTGGAGAAAACTGACTAATCACTGCCACTTTTTCAGTTTGAAATAAACAACCAAATGTATAATTGGTAATTGGGTGATTTAAGATTCTTCCTAAAATGTTTCTTGTCAGAATTCCCATCCTTTTCCATCCTCCTGGGGCATCAGGATGACTAAAGCATTATTTTAGTAGACTAATGCTGTTTTTCTCTGAAACAGTCCTTTTTATTTTGCCTGTTGTTGATGATGTGCATGCCAGGCAAAAAGCCTAAAGAAGCCCTATAGAACTAACTTGTAATGTAGACCTGACGGTGGTGGCAGCAGGCTTACCCATGAGTAGACAAACAACCTGTAATGTAGACTGGTTGAAGGATCCTGACTTTTCACATTGGCTAGCTAAACATGAGTCTGACATGAAGAGAGCAAGATATTTTCTGTGTAGTAAAAACTCTGAACCTGGCAACAAGGTAAATGGAGCCTTCAAGCCCCATGCTGAGGAAGTTAAGCATAAGAAGAAGGTAGTGCTGACTGAAGATTAATCAAGAATAAGAGTCCATCCAGAAACTCATGAAATCTGTACCACTTTGCCAGGCTTCAACTTTAAGTTCAGAGAGTAATAGTTCTGATGAAGGAGAGCTAGTAGTTCCTCCTCCACCTTCAGCAGAGAATCAGCATGTACCTGCCAGTATATCAATGTCTGTCTCTATCTCCCATACAGAAACCCATGCTGACATGAAGTCTTTTGTTAATAAAGTTTTGTTAAAGTTTTTGAGGCAGAAATTATCTGGGCTGCAAAAACTGTTATGAACCACTATTCTGGCTTCTCTTGCTAATCAGGTGACAAGTATTTCAGAGGATGTTCCCAGACTCATTAACCCTTTGAGGGTGTGTTAGGTAAGACACATATGCAACAGTTAGGTATCTTTATTTCGAAACGTTTCGCCTACACAGTAGGCTTCTTCAGTCGAGTACAGAAAAGTTGCATATGTGTCTTACCTAACAATCTGTCGGTATTTTATACCATTTTAATGTTAACCCTTAGAGGGTTTCGGCCGTACTAGTACGGCTTACGACCCAGGGTTTTTGACGTACTAGTATGCCTAAATTCTAGCACCCCCTGGTAGTTCTACATATGAAAGAATGGGTCTATGTGGTCAGTGTGCACAGTATAAAAAAAATCCTGCAGCACACAGTGCATAATGAGAAAAAAAAATTTGACCTTTTTTTGGAATAAAACAGCGACTTTGCACTGTATTTTCGTATGGTATTTATTGTTATATTCTAGTTTTCTTGGTCTCAATTTATAGAATGGAAGACATATTACAGAAATTGAGATGATTTTGACTAGTTTTACAATGAAAAGTACCTTGAAATTGAGCTCAAAGTAGCAGAAATGTTCGATTTTTACCAAAGTTCAAAAGTAAACAAATCATGCCAAGCGTCCAATACACGTCAACTGGTGAGTCTCATATTCTTTTGCAAGTGCACCAATATTATTTATACCATTTTTTACACTAATGCAGTAGTCTGCATAACAGTAAATCTTCTATTTTTTGTGAGAATAAAAATTCAAAGTGGAAAGCAAAAGAATGTAAGAGGGGCCTTGAGACGTGACTAATGAACAGAGGAAATGTCATTTTAGTGCCAGGAATGTCTTTCTTGTTTATTCTGGACCCTATTCGGAAATTGGCATCTTTTGAAATTTGTGTGAAATTGGCAAAATTGCTAAATTCTGACCACTGTACTGGATAGTTGAAATTGATAAATGGGTGGTTTCTTGCACTCATTCGATAGAAAAAATGGAGTTCTAGCGAAATATTTATGTTTTTTGTCGACTAGTACAGTGGAATTGGCCAAAAATGGGGCTCAAAGTGGGCAAAATCGCCGATGCGTAAACATCGCCGAGACCACTAACTTCGCAAGAGCATAATTCCGTAAGTTTTCCATCAAATTTCAAGCTTTTGGTGTCATTATGATCCGGAAAAGATTCTCTATCTTTTCATAAGAGAAAATTATTTTTTTTTTTAAATTTGGCCGACCCTGAGAACGAGTCTCGGAGAGGGCCTGTTGACCCTCAAAGGGTTAATAACTCGGTAGTCTTCATGTGGGAGAATTAATTAAATGTGCATACACTGTCAAATGTGACTTTGTAACATTCATCTTTGATGAATTCTCCAAGCATAGATGTTTCTTTACGGTTTCCTTTGACGAGTCCTTCAACTCAGTGCTCCAGCAAGAACAAATGAATCTACTCATGTTTTTGGGATGATCAGAAAAACCATGTAATCACTTGCTACCTGAAGTCAGAGCTCTTGGGGTATGCTAGTGCTGTTGATCTTTTGGACAAGTTCCTTGAGGGGCTTTCCTTGCTCAGTGTAGTTGACATGCTTCTAGTGTCAGTGGATGGGCCCTCAACTAATTTGAAATTTTGTGAGCACTTTACTTAGAAGAGGAACACAGACAACATGGCGAGCCTACTAAATATTAGGCCCTGCAGTTTCCATGTGCATAGTAGCCTCAGGACTGGAGCTCAGGTTACTGGCTGGAATATAGATGCCATTCTTAGGATTCTATTATACTTATCATGACTCGCCTGCAAGAAAAGATTTTCAAACCATAATGGGTTCTTCCAAGGGTCTGCCCTGCATGGTGGTAGGATGAGGGGCCTATAGCAGAGAAGGCAATGAAAATGTGGCCCCACACAGAAAAGTATGTTTCCAAGACATAAAGGACCCAAAAGTGCCTAAAATCTAGAGCTTCTCAGTCTTGCAGAAAAGTATACAAGACCCCTCTGCTTATTGCTAAGTTGCAGCTCTCTACAACACCAGTCAAGCTCCTAAAAGGATAGATGCAAACAAAACCAAATTTATAAGCCCATGGATTTTTTTATGGGACAAAATATGAGAAATTATCAAAACCCTGATGACAAAATTCATCAAAGTTCTTGGATGAAGCAGACAGCAGAAACAGTGAAAACTTTTCAACATAGACATTGATGTAAGTTTTACTGTAAAAGTTAGAGTTGACAGATTAGAAGAAGACAAAGAAATCCCCAGCACAACTGATGGACTTCAAGTGCTGGATTTTCTCCATGGTATGACAGCAAAGCTGTTGCAAAGATAACCCCTCAAGTATGCCTTCCCCTATCAAGATACTTAGTGCCTTTCATCCTGGAAAAATGGCACAAAGTAAAATTATGGCCTCTAATTATTTTAAGAAATTGCTGGGGATGCTTCTTTTCTCAAAGAGATTGAAAGTAGAGGAATGCAATCACCATGATAACTCAGGTATGATTATTCCTGACAATATCAAGGACTACATCGTTGCTCTAGAAAATGAAATAAAAGATATCAAAGCAACACTCAAGCGACGAGAATCCAAGATAACCAACCTCGAGAACAAGATCCAAAACCTTGAAGAGAAGATTACATCGGGAAGTGTTGACACAGAAAATACTCTAAAAGCAGCTATAGCCAGTCACACTGAGCAAATAACAACAATAAATATGAAGGTTGAAGAAGCAATCAAGGACTGGAATCAGAACATGCACACTCGACTAAATGAATACCTTGATTTCCAAGACGACAAAACTGAACAAGATAAATTGTCTGATGCAGTTATAATAAACAGTCCACACATTCCTAGTGACATAACACAAGCACAGTGCAAAGAAACTGCTATCAGGATAATACAGAACCACGTACAAGGCATCGTGCAAAACAATGAAATCAAAGAAACACGTTTGCTAGGAAAACCAGGAAGTAAACACAGTATAATGATCCGACTTCATTCATACGATAAAAGAAAGACCTAATTAAATCAGCAATTACAATGAAAAATGGAGTGTACATAAATGAGTGTCTAACAAAAAAACGTCAAAACCTTCTGTTCAGGCTGAGAAAACTTAAACAGGAAAACAAAATACATCAGTGTTTCACGCGAGATGGGAAAATACTAGTAAGGAAAACATCAACAGGACAACAATATACCATCTCAAACAAACATGATTTCTCTACCTTCCTTAGAAAAGCTGACATTTCTGTAACAGATTAGATAAGTGCCCTTAATACATATATACGTGTGGTGCATATAGTGTACGTTACTATTATATTGTGCATTATTATTTTTATTATTTTTCATCACTAGCTAATGCCAACTACCTCCAATACTCTATACTTCTTTCTTACTGCTATTAATTGCTCATAATTTTAAATTACAAGTCAAATCTTACTCCAAATTAATAATATTCATTATTCTTACCTGTCCATTTAATTTTGTTTATCACTACTTGTTTTTAGTCACTTTTCATTGTGTATGCAATTAGTATATATTCCAATTACTTTTTTGCAAGTACCAAAACTATCTTCTGCTAGCTAGTACCAACACCCCATTTTTTTTTACTTTTTATTGTGCAATAAACTGCTAAATTTTATTTAATATTACAAATCAGATCTTACTCCTAAACCAAATTATTTCATAGTGACCATCTGTCCATTTAACTTTGTTTACCATTACTTAATTTTAGTCCCTTATATATTTTCTCCTTTATTTTAGCTTTATATAACTACCCTAGTTTATATATTCACAATTGTTAAAATAATCAAGGTACTATTCTCAGGTGCTAAAGAGAAATAAGTTCACAATTTTGCCATTATATTCCAAAGCTCATTTATTTGATTACCACTTTATTGTTCACCACAACTTATATTAGTCCCTTTTATATTATAATTTTATACTATAATTCTAACTTTAAAGTACTTTATAGTACTACCTACTATCATATTCCCAAGCTCCATTATTTGATCATCACTTTATTTGTATTAGTCCCTTTTATATTGTCTCCTTTATTTTAGCTTCAAAAAAAAAAAAAAAAAAAAACTACCTTAACTCATTATTTTACATTTGTTAAATAATTCAGGTGCTATTTTTTAGCTTAAGACTATTTACTTTGTTTTATACTTAATTCTAACTATAGATTCACTACAAATCTTATGATTACAAGCATTGATCCTGATACCAACCTCTTATTTAATGACTTAAATGAATCAAACAGTTACTGTAATTACTACACTGCAGAACAATCAAAGGCACTTCTCAGTGCCAACAACAACATAACTATCTTTAACTACAATATCAGATCTTTAAGCAAGCATTATGATGACCTCATATAGCATTACTAAATTCCTTACATGCCAATATGTCCATCATTACACTAACTGAAACCTGGCTAAAGCCTGATAGTACAGATGTCTATGCCATTCCTGGTTACACAGCCATACACAACTGTAGGCCAGACCAACAACGGGGTG
The DNA here is from genome assembly GCF_026875155.1 of Cherax quadricarinatus. Lineage (NCBI taxonomy): Eukaryota > Metazoa > Arthropoda > Malacostraca > Decapoda > Parastacidae > Cherax > Cherax quadricarinatus. Next base: position 8,220 of record NW_026510125.1, on the reverse strand, counting down.
GCACAGCCATATACTACTCAGACCAACTAGAATGTATCACTAATACTTGCAAAAAGGGATGAACATGGGGAATATATAATAGCCAAATTCAAATCCAAATATCTACAAAAACTTCTCACATTGATAAACATCTACAGAGTTCCACAGTCAAACGTTAGCCAATTTAGTCAAAACCTAGGAAGTATGATAACTGATGCACGCATGAACAAAGATCACTTACTACTCTCAGGTGGCTTCAATATAAATCTCCTGCAAGACCAGGACCCACACGTTACTGAATTCACAAACACAATGAGTAACTGTATGTTGCTACCAACAGTAACAAAACCTACAAGAGTTACAGAGACTAGTGTTTCCCTACTTGACCACATCTGGACCAACACCATATCCCCTTAAAATCAGGCATAATACAGATAATACCACAGACCACTACCCTACTTTCCTCATAACAACTCTTGGTAAACTACCCCAAGACACTACTAAAGTCACCTTCAGACTTCACAATGAGGCAGCCATTAATAACTTCACAACAGCAGTAGCAAACATTGACTGGCACACTGAGGTAGAAATCTATACAGATATTGACGAATGTATAATAATTTTCTAAAAAAGACCCAATACCTCTATAACAAGCACTGCCCTAAAAAAACTAAACAGATGACAGCTAAGAGACTGAACAGTCCCTGGCTAACACCCAGCATTCTCAAATCCATAAATACAAAACACCAATATGAAAAACAGTACAGAATGGGTCACATAACCAGAGACCAAACAAAACGTTACTCGTCAATCCTAACCAGCCTGATAAGAAGGGCAAAAAAATTGTATTATGAGAACAGATTATCCAACTTACGAGGTGATATAAAAAAGACCTGGAAAACCCTATCAGAAATTCTGGGAACAAAAAAGATATCACGAAATAGCGAAATAAAATTAGCAAAATCAGATGAACCCCAACTCCTACCAACAGAAACAGCAAACAGACTCAATGATTTCTTCTCCACTATAGGACAAAACCTTGCCAATAAAATCCCAAGCTCAGATACCCCACCAAATGACTACCTCACCGGCAACTACCCGAACACACTGTTCCTAGCTCCGACTAACCCATACGAAGTCTCCCTTATTATCAATGAACTAAAAAACAAGGCAGGAGATTTAAATACCTTACCACCCTTTTATAAAAAAAAAGTGTCACAAGTGCTATCACCAATCATTGCAACACTCTTTAACAAATCCATTGAATCCTCCACCTTCCCTACAGTACTCAAAATAGCAAGGGTCACCCCGATCCACAAAGAGAGGAGACCAAACAGAGTTGAATAACTATAGGCCAATATCCAACTTACACCCTCTCTCAAAAATCTTCGAAAAATTAATTCATAAACGAATCTACTCCTACCTTATCTCCCAAAACATACTCAACCCCTGCCAGTTTAGATTCAGGCCTAATAAAAATACTAATGATGCTATTATACACATGCTAGAACATATATACACTGCAATAGAGAAAAAAAAGTCCCACTGGGGATATTCATTGACTTACGTAAAGCTTTTGATACAGTTGACCATGACTTGCTCCACGTAAAATTGTCACACTATGGTATAAGAGGGCACTTCCTCAACTACCTCAAGTCATACCTCAGCAACAGAAGCCAATATGTGTACGCAAATGGGGCAAACTCTTCTGCACAACCAATTACAGTTGGTGTCCCACAGGGAAGTGTCCTTGGCCCTCTTCTCTTTCTCCTATACATAAATGACCTACCAAATGCTTCGCAATTACTCAAACCCACACTATTTGCAGATGACACTACATACGTCTTCTCCCACCCGAGCCCAGTCACGCTAGCCAATACTGTAAATACCGAATTACAGAAAATATCTACCTGGATGAGGACTAACAAACTTACACTAAACATTGACAAAACCTACTTCATTCAGTTTGGTAACAGAGCTACAGATGTCCCTCTTAACATAATGATAAATGGATCACCTATCACAAAGCTAACAGAGGGAAAATTCTTAGGAATCCACCTTGATAATAGACTCAAATTTCATACACATATACAACAAATTTCTAAGAAAATTTCCAAGACTGTAGGCATACTATCGAAGATACGGTACTATGCTCCACAGTCAGCCCTCCTGGCCGTATATCACTCTCTTATTTACCCCTATCTCACCTATGGAATTTGTGCTGTATAGCCCTTGTGGCTTAGCGCTTCTTTTTTTTTTTGATTATAATAATAATATGGAATTTGTGCATGGGGCTCAACAACAATTAACCATCTCAGACCACTAATTACCCAGCAAAAGGCTGCAGTTAGAATGATAACAAATTCTCACTACAGGCAGCACACTCCACCAATATTCAATACACTAAACCTACTCACCATACAAAACATCCATACTTATTACTGCACCTATTACATACATAGAACACTTAACTCTGATATTAACCCTCCCCTCAAACATCTCCTTGCCAACCTCAACAGAACACATGACCATAACACAAGGCACAGATCACTCTTTGATGTTCCTCGTGTCCATCTCACACTATGCAAAAACTCAATGCACATAAAAGGCCCTAAAATCTGGAATTCATTACCTGTAAATATAAAAGAAACACTACCTGTTTATAAATTCAAGTCTCTTCTCAAAGATCACTTACTCACCCAGAACCAAATAAATACTGAATAACTGAACCTTATAAATTGTATATCTTAAATGTTTCTCACAATTATATCACATAAATGTTAAACCTAAAACCCAATCTAACTTTATTATTTTTTAAATACACTACCTAACAGAATACTCCATATGACTGAATGTACAACAATGCATGCAACCATATGACCTGTCTTTGTAATACTCACTTGTGCTTTATAGTAATCTTTTTACATTAATGTTTTATCACTGATTTCATCATTGCTTAGTTAATCTTAAGTTAATTTTAAGCCAGCCCGTAATGCTATGCATAGTATAAGTGGCTTTGGCATGCTGCTCTTATCTGTATTTTTTTGTACCTCTGTATGTGTGCTCAAATTGTTAATAAATAATAAATAAATAAATAAATATATCCAGAAGTAACACAAAAATTAGCGCAAGAACTTTTCACAAAACAAAGACTGGACACCCTCCATGGACTCTTGTCAGAGAAGGAAGAATATGCTGTCCTTTGGAAGGACTCAAAATTATCTTGATACACACTCCCATGGACATACATGTTGAGAAGGGGCTTTTAGTCATTGAAGATATCCTCACCTGCAATATGGGATCGGAAACAGTATGGGCCTGTAGACAAATATGGAGATGGACTATGAGGTACATGACATCCCAGTCAACAAAAATATGTTAGTCTTGTAGAGGCTTCACAGTGAGGTATTCAGCATATCTAGAAAACCAGAAGTAAAAGAAAATGGCTGACGAGGAAGAGGAGAGGATGAAAACATTGAAAAAAATATAGAATAATTCAGAAAAGCAGAGAAATAGAAGATGAAATTCCCCAGTTGCTAGATAAATCTGATAAACTCAGTTGCTAGATAAATCTGATAAATTGAGGAGCAAAGCTAAGGAAAGAAAAGACTTGCAAACTTTTTAAGGACTTTGTTGAGGTCTGCAAAAGCTTCTGATAAACCCTTCATTGTGAATTTTCTTTGGGGTTCTTTTTCTTCTCCTGCAGGGGCCATGATAAACAAAACAACATGAGATTAAGTCATACACAAGGGAAAATGATGCTATCAAGAGACATGGTAAACACGAGATGTATGAGGCTGCTGCTGGCGTAACATGGCATACTGTTTTACAGTAAATGAGAGAGTACACTCTATAATAATGATAAAAAGTACAGTATGGTAAATACATAAACCAGTAACATAGTTGTTTATTATCATTATCAAGTATAGTGGAACCCCGGATTTCGTACTTAATCCGTTCCAGAAGGTTATTCTAAATCCGAAACGTACGAAAACCGAAGTAATATTTCCCATAAGAAACAATGTAAATCCAATTAATCCGTTCCAGACACCCAAAAATATTTACAAAAAATTAATTTTTTAAAGAATAACAATAGTTTTACATACAGAAAACAATGAGAAATAAATATAAAGCAATAATTTTAATGACAAATGAACATTACTTACCTTTGTTGAAGACTCTTGTTGGTGTAGTGAAGTAGGCAGGAGGGGAGAGAGAGTTAAGGTTATTGTTTGGAAGGGAAATCTCCCTCCATAAGGACTTCAGGTATCAAAGTCCTCTCTGGTGTTACTTCCCTTCTTTGTCTTTTACCGGCACTGAACCCCTATCACACTAAAATCTGTCCAGAGAGCTCTGTTTCTGGCATCTCTTTAAGATTTGCCTAAAATGGGACAAGGTTCTGTCACTGAACATGTTGCAGATACAGCTTGTATCAGCTTGGTCAGGGTGATATTTTTCAACAAAGGTTTGCACCTCATTCCACTTTGCACACATGTCCTTAATTACTGAAGAAGGCACCTTCTCCCCTCTCTCTTCCTCCTCCTCTGAAGCAATTCCCTCAGCTGCAGTCTGTTGCTGTTCCAGTTGAAGCTTTTTGCAGCTCTTCAGTGGTTAGCTCTTCCCTGTGGTCCTCCACCAACTGTTCCACATCCTGGTCACTCACATCCAACCCCATGGACTTTCCCAAAGACGCAGTACATTCCACAAGAAGTATAGGGTCGACAGGGTCAGCCTCAATCCCTTTAAAATACATCCATACATCGTGGCAAGCTCGGCTAAACATATGCCACTTTTGTATTTTTCTACAATCTCTTTCTTGAATTCTATTGTGTTTCTCACTTTCTTTACCAAAGGGCTGGCACTAGGAACTTTCCCTGGGCTCGTGGTGGCTTATTTCACAGTCGCAATAATTAAAAAAGCACAAAAATTGCGAAATGTTTCGGATGAATGCTCACTCAACCAGTGCCAGAGCCATACTGAGGGGACATCCCAGCGGGTGGACGCGTCTGATACGTACAATTCCTGGGACGAGGTACAAAATGCAGAGCAAGATTTCACCCAAAAAAGTGTTCTAAATCTGAAACATCCAATATCCGATGTGTGTGAAATCTGGGGTTTCCACTGTAGTATGTACTGTACTGTTTATAATTGTACTTGTTCTACTTTTATATGACTGGCAGCACAGTAGGTTTGTTTACACCACCGTTGTATGTGCAGTCCATCGTTACATCACTATGCGGCCCATGATTGTATTCTTCTGTAATTGTATTTTTTCTGTTGATTTTTTACTATGCTGCAGGTTCTGTAATTGAGATAATTACAGATCTTCACTAATCTTATGAATCATAGGTAGTTGATGATGCAGCAGTTCTTTATGTTCATACAATTTTTTAGTGTTTTTTTTTTTATAATTCTTAGAAGTATTGGCACTATATGCTGTTATGCAACATAAGTTAATGATCACAGAATAACATTTGTGAAATAATAATGTAAATTCTTATGTCCACTTTAATTTGAGTTTATGAATTTTATAACAATATTTGAAAATTGACCACTCGAGTCTTCCATATGTACTTTAAATATGTCAGGAAAATGTTAGAGAATTTTGAAATTGGTCTTCTGTAGCATTGATGCTTATACGTTTTCTTCTCCTTTTACTTTTAAATTATATTTTTATCAGTGAAATTTTTAACATTATTTATATCATTTTGCTTTTAATTTGTCAGTGATAACATCTAGTAATCTTTGCAGAAAATAAGTGATGTTTTCAAGCCAGCGAAAAACTGGGGACCTGGTTGTCCTGAGGCTCGCAGGGAACTGCTGGCCTCTCAATCTGCTTTTGACATGGAGCAAACCAAGTATGGCATTGACAACCCTGCCCTGGAGGCCAGATACTACCCCCAGTAACTGATTCAACTTCCAACCTCTTCATAGTGCATCTTATTGGAGTTACAAGAAATTTTATGTCTACCTTTATAAAGGGGTTGGTACCAAGTAACCAAAAAGTGTATGTACATAAAAATTTTTTATATATTAGCACAGTATCATCAAGGTCTTGCTGGAGGGAAGTTTCAACCCATACATGAGAATTTTGTAGGCATTAAAAAATTTTGTTAAATGAGAATAATGTTAGTTTTTTAAGTACTGTAACCACAAATCAGTGTATGGTATACTGTATTAATTCAGTTTTATACACAAATAACCCGCACATAGAAGAGAGGAGCTTTCGACGATGTTTTGGTCCGACTTGGACTATTTACAAAGTCACTCTTTCCTTTTTCCTTTCTTCTCTTTCCTTTTTCCTTTCTTCTCTTTCCTTTTTCTCCTCTGGGTTGTCTTTCTTCTGCCTTGTGTTTTTGTTCCTTCATTATTTATTTTTTATTATTTCCCCACCTCTGTATTCTTGCTCTTACCCTCTGTGGGCACCTAGCTCCCTTGCAGTGCTCCCCTTTCTTAGTATTTGACTGGCTCCTCCTCCTCCTTACTTCCAACTCCCCCTTACTCACTACTCCACCTCTACTACTACTGCCCCTACTACTACTACTGGCCACTACTTACTGCTGCTGCTGCTGCTGCTGCTGCGCTGCTGCTGCTGCTGCTGCGCTGCTGCTGCTGCTGCGCGCCGCTGCTGGCCGCCGCGCTGCCGCGCTGCCGGCCGCTGCCGCTGCCGCCGCTGCGCGCCGCTGCGCGCCGCGCCGCGCCCCCCGCGCCGCTGCGCTGCCGCTGCTGCTGCCGCCTGCCGCCTGCCGCTGCGCCGCCGCTGCCTGCTGCCGCTGCGCCTGCGCCGCCGCCGCCGCGCCGCCCGCCGCCGCGCCGCCCGCCGCCCGCCGCCGCCGCCGCCGCCCGCCGCCGCCGCCGCCCGCCGCCGCCGCCGCGCCGCCGCGCCGCCGCTGCTTCCTGCCTATATACAGTGGAACCTCAAATATCGAACTTTCTTCATTCCAGATGGCTGTTCAAGTGCCGTTACCAAACGAATTTATTCCCATCAGGAATAATGTAAATTAGATTAGTTCATTTCAGACCCTCAAAAATACACTTATAAAAGCACTTACAATTTTTTTTTTTTTTCCAACAAGCCTGCCGTATCCCACTAAGGCAGGATGGCCCAAAAAGAAAAATGAAAGTTTTTCTTTTTAAATTTAGTAAACTTACAAAAATACACTTACATAATTGGTCGAGTTGGGAGCAGGTCGATATTTGAGGTTCCACTGTATACCCTTCCTGCCCTACTTCTCGTTAGTGTGACTTTGTAAATAGTCCAAGTCAGACCGAAACGTCGCCATAAGCTCTTCTCTTCTATGTGCGGGTTATTTGTGTATCGTTCCAGTCACGGTATTGTGCCTTTTTTTTTATTTAATTTAGTTTTGTATTATATAATGCAAATGATGTCTTCCCTCCATTTGCACTCTTGCCTTGATGTTCATCATATAAACCACAATCTTGCTCACAAATTTTAAAATTTGAATTGAAAAAATAAACATTAGCCCAGATTATGATTTTTTTTAATTTTAATATGCATATGTAAAACAACTGAAAATTAAAAAATTTGAATTATAATATAAAATGCACATACAATTACTAACAAGACATTAGAATTTGTGATCTCAGGTCAAAGTTTGATGCTCCGTCCAACAGAAGTTCAAAAATTAGGAAATGTGCCAAGAGAAAAACTATATATCTGTTAGAGCACTATTTGCACTTAATTTTATTGCTACATCATATTATCAAGAGTAATATATTATCCAGATATGTATCTTGTGTAAAAGTTTAGATATTGACATTGTCCTGTGAAAGACATGTAACATGCAGGTAGAATATTTTGTAGATTATAGATTTTATATGAGCAAGATACTCTTTATATTTTAACATGAAATATTTTTTTTTAAGTTATTTAAGTTTCATTCTGATACTGTAGTTGTTGGTATTCCTATTTTGAGACTTGGTATATCCAAGCTGAAATTCATCATACAGGACTATTTGTATAACAGTTTTTCAGCAAATGTTTTGTATCTATGTGTTCTTTTTCATGTAGATTCTGTTTTTTTCTAAATGATTTTACAATCATTTGCTTTCAACTAATAAATCTGACCTGACTTCCCCAACTGTCATTTCAGCCAGGGTTCTAGCTAGGTCATAGTAGTACCAGATACTGGCTGCTAGTTCAGTATTGTCAGATAGGCTACCTTTCCTTTACCACATACAGTGGAACCTCGGTCTTTGTATGCCCTGGTTTTTGTAGGA
>NW_026510124.1:0-14342 GCF_026875155.1 Cherax quadricarinatus | reverse complement strand
TTAAACCCCAAATTATGTTGTGATTGAGTATATTTTTTTTTGATATGGTAAATTTCTTTTCGTTTCTTGTTAGTGAAGTGAGGTCTGGTATTCTCCGTCTAGTGGCTCTTTATTTGCTGGTTTAAATTGAATTTTGTGCAGAGTTTTAAAAAGCTCGTGTGAGTGGGAGTTTTCATCAGAGCTGCCTCCTGGTGTTTTACTGCAACAATATTATTTGCTATATTCCTCCATTTTAGGTGCCTTAAGTTGAAATCCCCCAGGAGCAAGATGTTGGGTGCAGGAGCTGGAAGATTTTCCAGACAGTGGTCAATTTTTAACAGCTGTTCCTGGAATTGCTGGGATGTTGCATCCGGAGGCTTGTAGACTACCACAATGACTAGGTTTTGGTTCTCGACCTTTACTGCTAAAACTTCCACTACATCATTTGAGGCATTAAGCAGTTCTGTGCAAACAAGTGACTCTGCAATGTACAGGCTGGCGGGTGGAAACATTCGACACGTTTCCTTACACCTGTTGTCCTGTTCACCTAGCAGCAAATAGGTACCTGGGTCTTAGTCGACTGGTGTGGGTCGCATCCTGGGGGACAAGATTAAATACCCCAATGGAAATAAGTTAGACAGTCCTCGATGACGCACTGACTTTCTTGGGTTATCCTTGGTGGCTAGCCCTCCAGGGTTAAAAATCCGAACGAAATCTTATTCTTATTCTTACTCACAGTCAGTGGCCAGGCTTCAAACACCTTTTATTGTACAGCAATAAAGGAATGGAACAGACTGCGCGCGCATGTCAAAGCCAGTCATAGCATGAACCAGTTCAAGAAGAGTGAGATAAGATAAGATTTCGTTCGGATTTTTAACCCCGGAGGGTTAGCCACCCAGGATAACCCAAGAAAGTCAGTGCGTCATCGAGGATTGTCTAACTTATTTCCATTGGGGTCCTCAATCTTGTCCCCCAGGATGCGACACACACCAGTCGACTAACACCCAGGTACCTATTTGCTGCTAGGTGAACAGGACAAAAGGTGTAAGGAAACGTGTCTAAATATTTCCACCCGCCGGGAATCGAACCCGGCTGAAGCGGGAGCTTCAACCACCGTGCCACCGTGCCACCGTGCCAAAAGGTGTCTGATGAATGTAGCTACAGAAAGGGAGGAGAATGATTTTTTATTTTTTAGCTAACACACGTGTAAATTTTACCTTATCCCTAGTAATGACCTTCGTATTGTAGATAGTCTTAATGACCCTCGTGTAGTAGATAGTCTTTTTAGTATGATAATAAGATGTTATCTTCATTATAGAATAATAAAAAATTATTATAACCTTTATATTATAATAATAAGGTAAAAGGACCCCAATGGAAATAAGTCACTCCGACTTTTTTGGGTTATCCCAGGTTATCTACACATATGCTGCTATGTATGATAATCTATTTGTTTATTTATTTATTTAGTTAGTAATTTGAGCATACATACAGAGGTACAAAAAATACAGGTAAGAGCAGCATGCCAAAGCCACTTATATGCATAGCATTACGGGCTGGCTTAAAATTAACTTAAGATTAACTAAGCAATGATGAAATCAGTGATAAGACATTATTGTAAACAGATAACTATAAAATACAAATGAGTATTACAAAGACAGGTCATATGGTTGCTTGCATTGCTGTTCATTCAGTAGAATGGAGTATTCTGTTAGGTAGTGTATTTAAAAAAATAACAAATTTTTGATTGGGTCCTAGGTTTAACATTTGTGTGTTTATAATTGTGAGTAAATATAGGATATACAATTTATAAGGTTCAGTTATTCAGTATTTATTTGGTTTTGGGTGAGTAAGTGATCTTTGAGAAGAGACTTGAATTTATAAACAGGTAGTGTTTCTTTTATATTTACAGGTAATGAATTCCAGATTTTAGGGCCTTTTATGTGCATTGAGTTTTTGCATAGCGTGAGATGGACACGAGGAACATCAAAGAGTGATCTGTCCCTTGTGTTATGGTCATGTGTTCTGTTGAGGTTGGCAAGGAGATGTTTGAGGGGAGGGTTAATATCAGAGTTAAGTAACGCGACGGGCTGGAGTTTTGAGACTCTATGACCGCGGGTTCAATCCCGGCCGGGGGTATGGTTCAGAGTTAAGTGTTCTATGTATGTAATAGGTGCAAATAATAAGGTATGGGATGGTTTTGTTTTTTTGGGGGGAGTGGTTGAGTGGTTTTGGGGAATATTTTTTATTTTCTGTCTATAATTTTTATAAAATTCCATTTTTTGGGTTATATTTTTTTATTTAAAATTTTATTTAAATAACGTATTTAAACCAAAAATTTTAAATATATAAAAAAATAAAACCTTCTTTAAACAAAAGTAACAAAACATAAACATAAATTAATACCCAAACTTTTTATACTTGGCTCATAACATACCCATATTGGGACCTAACCAATGTATTTTTTACACATAACATGTTTTTATATTATAATAAAAGCCATATCCCAAACGTACCTAAAACTTATACAAAAGTAACCTTTAAAACTTTAAATCATAAAAAATAAAATTTATCATCAAAAACATGTATCCTATACTTGGACTACATAACATGTATCCTTATACTTGGACTACATAACATTTTTATCCTTATACTTGGACTACATAACATGTATCCTTATACTTGGACTACATAACATGTATCCTTATACTTGGACTACATAACATGTATCCTTATACTTGGACTAAATAACATGTATCCTTATATTTTGGACTAATAACATGTATCCTTATACTTGGACTACATAAATGTATCCTATACTTGGACTACAAATGTATCCTTATACTTGGACTACATAACATGTATCCTTATACTTGGACTACATAACATTTTATCCTTTACTTGGACTACATAACTTTCATAATTAAAAGGGTTGTATAAATTAAATAAATACCACATAATACAGGATCTGGACAAGATTACCAAGAATTATATCAAGTGCAAGAGAAATAATTATGAAACACGCAAAAATACATACAAAACCATGCAACTGACACACATTATAAAAAATTTAATATATCTGACACATACACACAAAACTGTTGGAGGGGGGGACCCCCCCCATTAAAAACTTCTTATAAATACACACAAAAATCATTCACACACGTATTGATCACAGCAGTGATCAAACATAAATTTTTGGTAACTTTATATATACATGCAATGATTATGAGTTTTAAAACTTAAGAACAAACTCTGATAATTATCCGAAACATTTCTCAAATTAAAAAAAGTAAGCATTACACAAAATTACATTAAGCTATAATCATCAAAAACTGCAAGATGTTTACAGCATACGTTGCATCAGCAACCAAATTAATAACATTCCCAAAAGTTGTGGGAAAACAAATTATGTAAAAACAAATATTAACCCCCATCTAAGAGGAAAGAAATTCCCTACAAAATTACAATAAAAAAACTGCGAAAATACATACCAAAAAAATTTATCTTTGCAACAATGGTTGACTAACATGGACAATGACTTCTATAACTCTCTTTTAATCACAAGGACCTATTTTATACAAATCTTGGGCTATCAAAATCTTGCAACAAAAACTTACATGTCAACACAGCCCCACGCAGTACATACCTTCCTGACCCTCACATTCCTTCGCAAGTCCTGCACCTCATACACTCTCCCTCCGAAAAAAAACTAATGGCAACCCGCTTATAAAGGAAACCAGTCCATTACGTATAATTAGCTCGCCAACTGAGTGAGGCCATTGACCGTAAGTTTGCAGTAGGTCTCCGGAAAACGTGTCCTCCACTGTCCCCGTAAATAAGTTGTTTTGCAAACCGTTCTATATATGCCCGGCCGCAATTGCCTAATCCCAATTCTTCCTCCTCCCGTGTCCCTCATCCCCAGGAAATATACAGAAAATCCACCACTCATACATAATCGCCCTTTTCATTCTCTTGAGACCCCCCGTACTTCTAATGTTAAGGTCGCAGGGTCCCTACATTTACCCCCACCCATCAACCTAAAAACCTTTCGCTAACCACACCCTCACTCCCTCAACTCTTCACAGAAATAAACCGCATTTAAAAGCTGTTTCTGTTCTCCACAGTGATCGCAGGTCTGTTCCCTCACCAATCCCATTGAACACAAAACGCTTTCGATGTAATATCCCATTTGAACCTATATACAAACCCCCCGTACTCTCGGCATTAACTTAAGCTTTCGAAAGTCATTCCATATCATACCCCAATCATACAAGGGATAAACCGATACCCCCTGTATGATTTCCTGCCTTTTTACTCATCGTCACCAAACGCCCCCCCCCTAAGTTTTTCCACTCCCTAATCAATAACAATAACCCCAGCTATCCTCGCATTCAATTAATTCTTTTCCGCTCCCCCATCTCCGCACATCCTTCATCACTTTCCCCACTCTAACCCCTCTTTCCCCCCTCCCTAACGAACCTTTGTTTCACTTTTTAAAGCCTTTACTCTCGGCCCCAACGCTAAAAGACCTACTCCTCCACTGCATATATTTGCATCACCACCTCCTTGCTTAGCCATGCCCTCCCGAAAAACCCTAAACATAACGTAATGCCCTCCTCTGAATCTCATGTATGTCTGGAGTCCTCATTGGATACACCCCCAGCCATACTCCATACTTTACTATAAAATAATGAATTTACAATTATCGCCCGCTGTTGTAAGGTGACGTCCCCCGCCCATAAAAATCCTTAAACCTTTTACTGCCTTCTCCAACCACCTCCGAATTCACTGCCTTTGCCTCCTGTGCATCTGCCATTATATAAACTCCACAAATTTTTAGCCTATCCACTACTTCCCACCCAAAAATCCAACCCCAAGTAGGGGCAGCTCTCCATCGGGCTGCTAACGGAGTCACTGGCTTCTTGGACCTCTTGGGGAGGGTCGATGGTGCTCGTGCAAGCAGCAGATCCCTGGGCAACTTGCTGCTGTTTGCAATGGCTGTCTGCCGAGGGAGGACAGGCACCTAGCAACATCTGTTGTTGGGGCATTGGATGAATTCCCTACTATGTTTGTTAACTGTCATTACTCTGTAATTTTTTCTATGATTGTAATCATGTCATAACGTGTTTATCTTCATTACCTTTGAAACTTGTCATGATTGTGACCAGCTCTACCCGGAGCTCATTACCTTTGTAAATTTCATGATTAATGTGTTTATGATTCATTTCCTTTGCAATTATTCATGAGTGAGACCGCTCAAACCCGGAGTCATTACCTTTGTAACTTGGTCATGATTATGACCAGATCTAGTTTATTACCATTGTAACTTGCTCATCTACAAAAACTTTGGAGTCCAGTCCCTGGACCAATTATGTACCTCTGTAATCTTTTGACTACCGCCCACAGGATGGGTATGGGGTGCATAAAAAAATTATTAAACTTAAAACCTCCACTCCTGCCATCAGAAACAGTGGTATATCCCCCAAAACCCCACCACATCTATACACCATCCCTTTTCCCCATTTAAAATCCCCCTCCCCTCAACGAGCCCATAAAAAGGATGCTGCATACACGCAAACAATATTTGAGACAGGGGACATCCCTGTCTCAAAAACCCCCCTCCATTCCTTACAGGCCTTCCCAACCTACCATTAATTTGTACTCGCACCATTGCAGGGCGAATACATTTTTATCAACCCACCTCACCACTCCCATGCCCAAAAACCCAGATGCAACAAACTAGCCTCAGAAAGTTTCTATCTACACAGTCGTATGCATTTTCCCAATCAATGCCCAAAAGCCCTCCCCCGCTGCAACCCTCAAAAATCCCTAATGCGGCCATGCCCATCTCTCATGCTTCTGCCCGAATACCCATCTGCCCCTTATGAATAACCCCACCTAACACCTTCTTCATCCTATTGCCCAATATCTTCGCGAAAAACTTGTAGTCGGCACACATTAGCGAAATAGCTCTGTTCTCACTCAATACTTTCCCTCTTGCTTTTTGCGTTACTAAGCGATACACCCCTTCTCTGAGTTTGTCCCAACTTTCCCTCCCCTCGCATACAAATTTATGACCCTCACCAGGGCAGTACTTAATGTGCTCCCATTGAATTCTATAAAAATCATTTGATATCCCATCTATACCCCGGGGCCCTTTCCAGTATCATATTGAACACAGCCTCCTCAACTTCCCCCCTGCTAATCTCACCTCCCCTCCCATGCCCTCCTCTTCACATGACCCTAAACCCCTCCCCCCCCACACCTCAATAGCATTTGCCCCCCTCCCCCTTCCCCCACTTCTTTTTTGGAACCAGAAATCAGCATTTAAATTTCTCATGCCTTCTGTAGTATTCAGTTTCCCATCCCTTGTGATAACCACCCATATCCTCACTTACCTCCCAAATTTAAATAGTCGAATCCCTCTGCCTTACCCTAAAACCTCGCAAAAACTTCACGAAGGTTTATCACCCCACAGCACAGCCCCCATTCCCGCCCTTACACGTACTGCAATCAAATCTACCATTTGTTTAAATCAGCCAACCTGTCCTTGAGTTGCCCATGTGTCCGTACTGCCGCCCCCCCTCCTCATAACACCATTTAGCTGATATTCAAAATAGTTTTGCAAAAAACCCTACCTCCACCCTGCCTCTTCCCTTCCCTTCCTCTTATTTGAAATTTCTTTACCCGGCTTAGCGTGCCTTTCCCCCCATTCTAAGACACACGACTTACTCTCTAGAATCCCAAAAAGTTTTCCACCATTCCCCAAAAGCCTTACTCACCTCCTCACTCCTCACGAGTCTTGCATTTAATTTCCAGAAACCCGATTGTATCCTAACCATACCTTCCAATCAAGATCTGCTATAATGCCCTATGATCAGAAACCCCACATCAAAAGTCCTGACTCCCAAAAACACGTCAGCTTTTGTTGCATAGATCCTATCTAACGTTTCAGCTATCCCGTCTGACAAACGTTATACTCAACCTGCCAACCCCCCCTCCCCACAAACATCCAAAACCCCCACGTCTCCAAACACATTTTCGTAACAAGCCCAACATACACCCCGCCCCCCTCGGTTCCACAACCCCCCTAATAACACAATTCCCAAACTCCCCCTATTACAGTGACTAAAGGTAACCCTTAATAGGGACATCAAAAATTTTCTCACAAAGTTCTCCTTAACTCGTGCGTTACCATCTCCCCGGCATTTATACTCCTATAAAAAAAAACCCCTCGTTGCACCCCACTCCCCCCCCACCCTAAAGACCCCCCCCCCCCTCCCCCCCCCCCCAAAAAAAAACCCCAAGGGAAAGGGTTTTTCCTTTACGCCACAGAAACCCCCACCTTTCAACCTCAACGACCCACTACATAAAAATTTTATCCTTTCAAGACAACCCCACAACCAAACTTAAAATTTGTGTTTCCTGAAGGGAAACATATATCTCTTTAAAATCTTTTAAAAGCCTTTCCCACCTACTTTTTTAAAACCTCGGCTTTTGGCCATTAACTTTATCGTTAAAAACCTTTTAAATTTATGACAGTAGAGGCAGTTTTTCCCCGCCGTTTGGGAATGGCACCCCCTGACCTGGCTGCTGACAAAGGGGCCCCGTTTGTCCCCTTTGGGCCGGGCCCAGCCCCCCAAAACCCCCCCTTTAAACCTTTAAAACCTTTCATTTACTTCGCACCGCTACCCCCATTTTCCAGGAGATAAAACCGGGGTTTTCCCAGCTTTTTCCCCAGGTCTCTCCCCTGGCTTTTTAAAAACGTCATCCATTCAGACGTCCCAGCTGTTCTCTTTCGTGAACCTCCGTCTCCAATTTTAACCTCCCTTCCATGCACGCTTTTGTGCCCCTCAGCCACTCCCGTGTGCTTCTTCCCCTTTTTGCCCCGGGTCTTCCCACGCCCCGTTTTGAGACTGTGACCCTAAAATTGAGCGCCCATGCTGTTTCTTTATCCAAAATCCCCCCCACCTCACTCAGGAAGTTATTCAAAACCTCACCCAAAAACATTCCTTCCTGTTTGAAATTAAACAGGCTCACCGTCACCCGTTCGTGTCGTCGTCTTTCGTCGTCGTCTGTCAGGCCCCGTCCCCACAGGTAACTAGCACAAGGGGCCCCCGTCTCCCCCCTCTGTTTTCCCCCTTTTTCCTCACTAAAAACTGTATGTTCCCTGCCTTTCAGCCGCATCTGTTTTCCTGTTACCCCCGGACCCAAAACTGCTGATCCCCCCGTTGTTGGCATTTTTTTCCCTCCCCCTGTTTTCCCTGTGGCACTGGGCTGCCATAGGTAAAATGACCCGGGCACAGCCAAAGTGGGCCCTGCCCTGAAGTAAAACATAAACCTGCGTTGGGAAAAATTTTCCCAAAAAAACCCATATAAAGGGAAAATTGTTTTCCGTACCCGTCATCTTCAGATTGAGGATCCTTGGGCAGTCCCACTTTTCCCCCATCCTTCCACACCCCCCCTTCCCCCGCATGAATCTTGGGATTGGACACTTATGCAGCATTTGGGAATCTTTATTCGGGGAAACGTTTCGCCAAAACATTTGGCTTCTCAGCCCAATAAAAAGGGGGAAGGCGTAAGGAGAGGAGGGAATGGGGGTAATCAGTCCCTCAACCCTGGAGTCGTTGTTTTTAGTCCTTAAATCTTGAAAAAAGGGGGGGGAAAGGGAAACACATCAAATCCGGGTTGGGGGGATGATTAAACCCCATTTTTCCCCCTCTCCTTTCGCCTTCCCCTTTTTATTGGACTGATGAAAAACCCTTGTGTGGCGAAACGTTTCCTGAATAAAGATTCCCTTTTGCTGCATAAGTGTCTCCAAAACTCCCCAAATTGTCGGGTTTTTTAAAACCCTTAAACACGCATGAAACTTGGGCCCTAACGGGCGGAAAACCCCAACCCCATATACTCTGTAGTTCAAAGGGCCATTCCTTACTTTTACGTATGTCACATAGTGGTACATATGTTTTGACTACCTCCACTGCTGCATTCACGGCCCTCCTTTCTCGTGGTACTTGTCAAAATATGCTTGAGTAAATCCGCATTTTTTAAATTTGATTTAAAAACCTCTTAACCCCCGTTAACAGCCACACCATTAAAAACTCTTCATTGGGCATTTCCCTACACACACGAATTTTTTCGTAGGAGTAGGCCCCCTTTCATGGTAGAACTGCTTGGGGCCCCCCGTACTAATTTCCCCACGGGCAGTATTCACCCCCCGTCCATGTCTGTCCGCCCTTTTTTTATTGCTCAAAACAGGGGAAAATGCGCAGAAAATCAACTGTTTTGGGAGCGCCTGCGCGCACGCCCCTCAGCCAGAAGCGAAAAAGGACAAAGTTTGTTGGGGTAATTGTGGTCTGAGATGGGGTTTTTGTTTTTGAGCCCATGAAAAAAAATTCCATGGGAGAAGGGGGAAATAAGAGGGGGGGGTGAAAAAAGGGCCCAAAAGGGCTGACTGTGGGCATAGTACCTTTTCTTTTGTAGTATGCCTACAGTCTTGGAAATTTTCTTAGAAATTTTTTTGTACATGTGTATGAATTTTTAGTCTATTTTCAAAGGGGGATTCCTAGAATTTTTCCCCCGTTAGCTTTGGATAGGGGGATTTCCCTTTTTTCGTTAAAGTTAAGAGGGGGCTTTTGTAGCTCGTTACCAAAAATGAATGAAGTTAAAGGTTTTTTCAATTTTTTTGTGTAGTTTGTAGTTTCCTCATCCAGGTAGATATTTTCTGTAATTCGGTATTTACAGTATTGGCTAGCGTGACTGGGCTCGGGTGAGAGAAGACGTATGTAGTGTCATCTGCAAAAAGTGTGGGTTTGAGTAATTGCGAAGCATTTGGTAGGTCATTTATGTATAGGAGAAAGAGAAGAGGGCCAAGGACACTTCCCTGTGGGGACACCAACTGTAATTGGTTGTGCGGAAGAGCTTGCCCCACTTGCGTACACATATTGGCTTCTGATGCTGAGGTATGACTTGAAGTAGTTGAGGGAGTGCCCTCTTATACCATAGTGTGACAATTTTACGTGGAGCAAGTCATGGTCAACTGTATCAAAAGCTTTACCGTAAGTCAATGAAGATCCCCAGTGGGACTTCTTTTTTCTCTGTTGCAGTGTATATATGTTCTAGCATGTGTATAATAGCATCATTAGTATTTTTATTAGGCCTGAATCCAAATTGGCAGGGGTTGAGTATGTTTTGGGAGATGAGGTAGGAGTAGATTCGTTTATGAATTAATTTATCGAAGATTTTTGAGAGAGGGTGTAAATTGGATATTGGCCTATAGTTATTCAACTCTGTTTGGTCTCCTCCTTTATGGATCGGGGTGACCCTTGCTATTTTGAGAAACTGTAGGGAAGGTGGAGGATTCATGGATTTGTTAAAGAGTGTTGCAATGATTAGTGATAGTACTTGTGACACTTTTTTGTATATAAAGGGTGGTAAGGTATTTAAATCTCCGCCTTGTTTTTAGTGCGTTGATAATAAGGGAGACTTCGTATGGGTTAGTCGGAGCTAGGAACAGTGTGTTCGGGTAGTTGCCAGTGAGGTAGTCATTTGGTGGGGTATCTGAGCTTGGGATTTTATTGGCAAGGTTTTGTCCTATAGTGGAGAAGAAATCATTGAGTCTGTTTGCTGTTTCTGTTGGTGGGAGTTGGGGTTCATCTGATTTTGCTAATTTTATTTCGCTATTTCGTGATATCTTTTTTGTTCCCAGAATTTCTGATAGGGTCTTCCAGGTCTTTTTTATATCACCTCGTAAGTTGGATAATCTGTTCTCATAATACAATTTTTTGCCCTTCTTATCAGGCTGGTTAGGATTGACGAGTAACGTTTTGTTTAGTCTCTGGTTATGTGACCCATTCTGTACTGTTTTTCATATCGGTGTTTTGTATTTATGGATTTGAGAATGCTGGGTGTTAGCCAGGGACTGTCCAGTCTCTTAGCTGTCATCTGTTTAGTTTTTTTAGGGCAGTGCTTGTTATAGAGGTATTGGGTCTTTTTTATAAATTATTAAGGGGGATTACCAACAGACCCCTGGCAGTTCTTCAAGCTGGCACTGGACAAGCACCTAAAATCGGTTCCTGACCAGCCGGGCTGTGGCTCGTACGTTGGTTTGCGTGCAGCCAGCAACAACAGCCTGGT
Source organism: Cherax quadricarinatus (assembly GCF_026875155.1). Lineage (NCBI taxonomy): Eukaryota > Metazoa > Arthropoda > Malacostraca > Decapoda > Parastacidae > Cherax > Cherax quadricarinatus. The sequence goes on along the minus strand of NW_026510124.1, from coordinate 3,224 downwards.
TGATCAGGCTCTGATCCACCAGGAGGCCTGGTCACAGACCGGGCCGCGGGGGCGTTGACCCCCGGAACTCTCTCCAGGTAAACTCCAGGTAATATCTGTATAGATTTCTAGCTCAGTGTGCCAGTCAATGTTTGTTACTGCTGTTGTGAAGTTATTAATGGCTGCCTCATTGTGAAGTCTGAAGGTGACTTTAGTAGTGTCTTGGGGTATTTTACCAAGAGTTGTTATGAGGAAAGTAGGGTAGTGGTCTGTGGTATTATCTGTAATTATGCCTGATTTTAAAGGGGATATGGTGTTGGTCCAGATGTGGTCAAGTAGGGAAACACTAGTCTCTGTAACTCTTGTAGGTTTTGTTACTGTTGGTAGTAACATACAGTTACTCATAGTGTTTGTGAATTTAGTAACGTGTGGGTCCTGGTCTTGCAGGAGATTTATATTGAAGTCACCTGAGAGTAGTAAGTGATCTTTGTTCATGCGTGCATCAGTTATCATACTTCCTAGATTTTGACTAAAACGGCTAATGTTTGACTGTGGTACTCTGTAGATGTTTATCACTGTGAGAGGTTTTTGTAGGTATTTGGATTTGAATTTAGCTATTATATATTCCCCATGTTCATCCCTTGTGCAAGTATTAGTGATACATTCTAGTTGGTCTGAGTAGTATATAGCTGAATAAACTTACTTACTGGATCTGTGCTCCAGTTCCCTGAATTGAGTCTGAATATCTTCCATCCCCCACATGCGCTGTATAACCCTTCGGTTTCGCGCTTCCCTGTGATTATAATAATTATTTAAGCCAAAATTACAAGCTTTCCTATTCGGCACGACACGTTCATGTGTGTATGTATGTACGTAAATGTTATTTATTAAAATTTATACGCTGTATAGCCCTTGTGGCCTAGCGCTTCTTTTTGATTATAATAATAATAATAATATAAATTTATTTATTTATTTAATAAGAGTATCATATTTATGCATTAGTATGCTTATTAGTATTTAGTCAGCGCTGCATGACCCTTGTCGGTTTTAGCGCTTTATTTGATTATAATATTATATGTGTTTTAGTATTCAAAGGTACAATAAATTTTCAAGAAATAATGTTATATAAATTTTATTGAAATTAACGGTTTCTTTGAAAGCATTGAATAATTTTAAATGTTTACGCAAATTGAATGATAATCAATAATATATAGAAGGTAACGCGGGGCAGCGCGTGGGGTGGAGGCGCATGCGCGCTGTTGTAGGCTCAGCGGCGGGCCAGAGATACACTGTGGTTGGTGGAGGCACCTGGGCAGCCAAGCAAGGAAGCTGATTGGTCAGTATCCTATGTGTGAAGCACGTGATTGGGTAGCGTCGTAGGAGAGCACTAAAGCGAGTCTCTGTGCACTACGCCGTCTGCACACAACACGCACAATCGATCCGCCTGAAGGCTACATTTTGATCAACCTATCTGAGAAATAACCTGATGGCGGACCAGGAGATGGAGCAGCAGGACTTTACGGAGGACTACAGTGGCGGCGACTTCCAAGAGAACGGTGCTGGAGCGACGGGGAGTCAAGAGCAGAGCGGCGAGGGTCACACTGGCAACGTTGAGGACAGTGGTGCTGCTGACGCCCCCGGCCGGGACGACGATAGGTATGATGCTCGACGGTCACCTCTGCTGACACTGGGGCACTTTTCAAAGTTAGAATCGTGAGAATTATTGTAATTATTGTATGCCAGGAGTTGAAGGTACAGTAGAATGCGTAAAGAGCGTTGATTGGCTTGTAACTACGACGCGTTGACTAGCGTTGTCTACGCCGAATATAGCGTCTGTTTTTTTTTTTTTTTTTTTTTTTACATCCATATATCATTAAAATTTTGTATGATTGAGTAAACAGTTATAATTCACAAAGGAAATGCGATTTCCGTTGTCGAATTTCATAATATAGGTTAGCATGATTACTTGACGTGTACTTGACGACCAACAACGCTATGTATATTTGCTTTTATACTCTATTGTTTATTAAATTTTCCATATCGCTTATTGTATTTTGTGTAGACTTGTGGCATCCAACATGCTAGCCTAGTTTCACACATTGGTAACTTATCGAGACCTTTATACTTGTAATGTAACGTTACCTCTGATCCGTCGTAAGTTTTGTCAATTTTTGGTTCTGAGGCAATAATTTGCCTGGACCCATCATGTCTGCGTCCCCATATTTAACTAGGTAATATTTAACTAGGTACTACTACGCTTAATGTATGTTGCTCCTGCAGTGGCTAGAGAGGTTCGTCAGCACTGCCTAGTTTCCCCACTCCTGTGCTACATAAACTTAAATTTAGGGTTGAGGGACTAATTGTGCACTATATATGTTACCATGTTCAGGATTCAGAACAATTTAGCAAAATGTGTCTTCTCAAAACTTATCCCTTTATGTGGTTAATTTTGAGGGAAAAAAGTGTTAAAATAATTTTAGTTAAGGTTTATGGTCAATATTTAGTTTATTCCTAGGTCAGAACTGCTAATTTTGTTTAATGTTTATTTTGCTCCCAGGTCTCTCCTCTTTTTTTTTTTTTTTTTTTTTTTTTTTTTTTTTTTTTTTTTTTTTTTTGTACCAACCTAATCTAACCTAACCTAATAATATAATGTTTCATTCCTATTGAGGGTTAGAGTGCATGACATTGCTTCAAGGAAGTGGAGTGCATTAGAGTGGTGGTGGGGGACTAGCAACCCAACCACCAGATGCTTAGTTGCTGCTTCCTGCATTTAATAAATAATAATAATAATGATAATGCAAATATGTTGACAAAAATTTCCACAACTAATATATTTTTCCTCATGCTATGAATACGGTTATCTTAAGTACAGTAAAATAAATATTGACCCCAATATTTTTATATTTAAAAAGCAAAATTGTTGTATAAATTGCTTTTAGAAATATTAGACAGTTTTTAGAAATGAATCCATGGCAGTGCACCTTTGATTAGCCAATAAACACACTATTTAGTCATGTGACACACCTAGCTAAATCACAGCTCGTGCCAGTAAACATTTTTGCCATTAGTTCCAGACATACTTGCACCAGGATGTCTTGTCATTGTAATATGCTAAATTGAGTGTGGTACCACTCTTGATTATTAGCTTGTATAATGTTTTTGGAAGTTTGGTTGGGTTATCTTTAACATTGCAGCAATGTTATCAAACATAAAAACCAATGACCAATAACCCCCCGGGAAATTAT
>NW_026510123.1:0-14202 GCF_026875155.1 Cherax quadricarinatus | reverse complement strand
ATTTTAATAATCAGGTTTATTTCTTTTAAATTTGAGGTTTGTTTGGTTTCGTAACTCCTGTTGCGAATTTGGGCCTAAGCTGAGGGCTTCAGTTTCTGTGGTTGACAGTGGACGAGATGAAAGATTTTGAATAATTTCAGGTCTTCCTAAACTTTTCCCATTACTATTATCGCAGAGTGTTTGTAGTTTCTTAGTAAGTCTGATCTTCTGTTGAACATTCGCTGTGGTAACTCTGCTGCGAATGATTTCGGCGGTGCGTCTGTTCATGTTGCCCCGGAGTGTTGTGCCTAGTGTTCTGGCTTGGAGAAAAGCTTCCTTTGTAGCATTGTTTAAGCCATCTGCACACTCTTCAGGAAAATTGATGATTCACTTGATCTTCCCATTCCAGCCAGCGATTTCATCGACCTTGTTGAACTATGTGTTGGCTTTACGTGTTTCTCTTTCGAAAATTACCTCTTTCAGCAGACTTTTGGACTACCCATGGGTTCGCCACTCAGTGCGGTCCTGGCGAACCTATACATGGAACATCTAGAAGCCGAACGTTTCTCCACCATTATTCCTTCGTCTGTCACCTGGCACCGTTATGTTGACGACATTCTCCTCATAACTCCTAAACGCTTCAACGTTCAAGCTCTCCAAAACAAGCTCAACCAGGTCGAGCCTTCAATCCAGTTCACACTTGAAGAAGAAGTCGACAACACTCTTCCTTTCCTTGATGTTCTGCTCTGCAAAGCTGACCACGAACTTCGTTTTAAAGTCTATCGAAAACCCACCAACCAAAACGATCTTCTCCACTTCTACGCTCACCACGACACCAAAACCAAACGTGGTGTAATTATAGGCTTCTTTCTGCATGCACTCAGAATCTGCAGCAATGAGTTCCTTGAGGAAGAATGCACTATAATTGAACAAGTATTTTCTAAACTCCACTATCCTCGTCACTTCATCAGAGACTGCAGACGGCGGGCATTAAACATCTTCAACACACCCAGAGAAGACACTGCGGAGAAGAGATACATAGTCCTCCCCACCAACTCCATTGCCAAACATGTTTCCAACATCTTTTCCAATACATCATTCCAAGTATCTACCTCCACAACCACGACCATCAAGGACATCACCAGTAGTAGACAGGACAAGCCTCCATCCTCTGCAGGGGTATACATAATCCCTTGTAATGACTGCAACAAATTATATGTGGGCGAAACATCAAGAGACCTCCAAACACGTATTTCAGAACACCAATATGCAAGCAGGACTGACGATACAAGGAATGCCTGTGTGCAACATCGCAATTCACACAACCATTGTGAAGGCTTACTCAGCCCTGTAACAACTTCAGACAGTATTACCCAGGCTGGCTCCTCCTCAGGAAAATTAATGAATAGAAAAAGAAATAATAATTCACAAAGATAAACACTTTATTATTTATTAAATCAAACATAAAACAATAAAACATGAAAGGTATATCCTATTTGAAAGAAAAATGAAAAATGAAATGAATAAAATAACATTTGAACTCAATGCTAATATCTACAGGGGTGTCTGGTGTTGGTGACACTGTTGTTGAAATCGTAGTCATTGCTGATGATGGGGTGGGGGGGGTCGCATTAGTTGATGACCATCCACTGGCTAGTTCTTCACAGTATTCCAGTGAGTAATCTCTCCCGATGACAGGAAAGCAGGTTCTTTACCGCTGCAATGATGTGGGGTTACGTCCTGCAATTTCATACAGGTGCACAGGTACTTAAATGCAAAATGGGGAAGTCTCTGGATGTTAGTCCTTCTCCTGTTCTTCTCATTGATTGACAGGTGACCCTCACTGTAATCCAAGAGTAGTGTTGGGAGCTGCGAGTCGAGTGGTTTACTGTTTGACCAGAGCCCCACACGTCACCTTTTGAGGGGGGGGGGGAAGAGGGAGGGGAAGGGATAGCGGGAGCTAGACTGACCCTACGTTAACAAGCAGCCGGCAGTTAAACTATCACTTTCAGGGAGGGGGGAAAAAGGCGGGAAAAACGGTAGCTTGACTTACCCTACCTTAACTATACCGGCAATAAAACATAAATTTCGGGGAGGGGGAAAAAAAGGGGGGAGCGTGACAAACCCTACCTTAACTAGTAGCCGTAATGAAACGTTGTTACTAATTGCAACTCCTATCTATTGAACTTTTCCCTCAACCCCCCATACCAAACTTATAAAGGAGTATAAGAAAATAGGCGAAAAAAAATTCTAAAAATGGGAAGTCGCGAAAGGCAACAAATCTTTCTATTTGACTGTCAGCTTCCCCATCAAAAAATAATTGGATGAACCATTGATATACACAATATGGAACTTAAAAGCCTAGAGTGCCAATTCCCACCTCAAAGTCAGCTGTTGGTCCCTAAAAGTTTTAGGTATATCAAAGGTTTGGTCCGTTTCTAAAATAAAATTTTTCCCAGCAAAATAAAATTTAATTTTGGAATCCCCCACAAAAGGGCAAACATTCCTTTTCTATGTGGAGTACTTGTTTCTGCGGGAAGGATTTTCCGGGCTTGGGAAGCATACGGGGAAGGGGAGTACCATCAGGGTATTGTAAACACCGCACCTAAGCCAGTATTGGAGGCACATTCTCAAACAAAATGTTTTTTTTAAATTTTCGGGAAATTTAAGTATAGGGTCTTTCAAAAAGAACTTTTAATCTCATTAAACTTACCCAGCTACATTAAAATTCAAGGGTTCCTTAAACAGACTTTTTAAGGAAGGGATAAGACCTGTAAGATCAGAAGGTCCAGGAAAACTGGCATAAAAATTTACAGAACCAAGAAGCTACGATGACTTCGGGTTTTTGGGGGAATTTAAATTCTAATAAAGTTTTGATCTACTGGGGAGAGGCTGCAGAGAGTTATTAGAAAGTATCAGTCCAAGAAACAATCTTGTTTATACCCAAAGGGAAACTTTTTTTGGGTTTGGCATTGAGGCCATGGGGGGGAAACCTACCAAAACTGATTTTAATTTTGGATAGTCCCCCCCCACGAGATTCTTTTACTAAATTTAAAAAATAAACTAAAACATTTGCAATTACCCAAACCCTTTTTCCATCATCTCACGTAGGTAGCACAGCAACCAAACCAAAGGGGCATAGTTCTATTTTGCATCATCCTTGTGTTAGGAAAACGTGTAACTGCTTAGAAGAAGGATCTAAACATTACTTGATGATATCCGGCAATATCAATCTCCGAAAAAAAGGGGAAGGTCATAAAATTTGTGTAATCGTACTTTTAAGGGGCATGGCCGGGGCATCCCACGATTTTATAGCTTTAAAGGGCCTCTGAATCAAAGCAACCCTATAAAATTTATCCCCTTTTTAAACCATGACTACTGGTGAAAAATGAAGATACTGAAGTTCAATGATCTTTAGTTTTAATAATTTGTCTACCTCTCGGTCAAAGCATCCCAAGGGAACTGGAACGGGGTATAATTTTGTTTGATGGGAATTGCCGTCACAAGTAAATCTTATGGACTACCGGGAGGAACCCGAATTCAGTAAAGATGTCAAAAAGTTACTCACCTTTGAAGTAGTTCATGTCCTTAGGGTCACCAAAATTCATTAAATTAATTTTGGGTTGCATCCGATGGTCAAGAGTCCCAAGTCATGATTTCTTCAAAATAGTCTAAGTTAAGGTGTCAATTACCACACTTACTTTCTTCATTTGTCTTATCAAGTTTTTTGGGGAAAAACTAAGTAAAAGTTATTAAGGCATTAACCAAATTTTTCTTGGGTAATATTTCTCAAGGAGTTGATAAAAAAGCTGGGGGTTTCCCCCTTGACTTCTATGAGGTAGTCAATTTCCCAAAAATTTTTTAAATCTTTATAGGGACCTTTCCCACACAAAAATTTTATTTGATTGATAGGAAAAAGTACAAGAACTTCATCACCTTTTTTAAAAACTTCCCTCGACTTTTTGGAATCAAAATGGGTTTTGTACTGGTCCATTGACAAGTTTGGGTTTTTTTCGAAACTATGTAAGGGTCTCCTAAAATTTTGGATCTAAGGTCAAGGGAAACTGTAAAAGACAAACCCTCAGCATTACCCCTCTTTAGTCCTAAGTCATGAAGGATGGAAAAGGGGGCCTCTGGCCTTCACCATAAGAAATTCAAAAGGTGAAAACCCCAAGAGTCACTGGGAACTTCCCTCTGGCAAACAAAGCACGGGGTAGGAAACGATGCCACTTCTTAGGTTTAAGGGGGGAAAGTTTCCTTAAAATGGACAGAGAATCGAATCTGGCCCCAAATCCCCCATTAACTGGGATGATAGGGTATGGTGAAAGGGGGTTTCATCCCAGAAGTTGTATAGTTTGCATTAAGTCAAATTGAATTTGTCCCACGCGACAAAATTTCTCTGGGGTGCCCCACTCGGGAGAAGATGGACAAAAGGGCTTCAGCCACCTCTGTAGTAGTTAGGTCCTTTAAAGGAACGGCTTAAGGAACGTGATCAACCCTGAACCTCTATCCAAAAGTCGAAAAAACGAAAAGTGTTACCTGTAAGTTAAAAGTTCGGGCCCAGGCTGTAAGGGGCATCCCTAAATCTTTCCGAAAGAAAAGGGTTTTTTTTGATATCTTTAAGGTTTCCCTTTTTCAGTAGGTTATAAAAAACATACCTGCACAATTTTCATAGATTTTAAAGGTTTTTCCAGAAATAACATCCTAACCGGGTACCCGGTGTCAGCGGGGCCATTCACGGGGTAGCGGTATTTTTCAAACCGATAAGGGAAAGAATTTTATGCTTCCCCCCTGGAAGGGAGGAAAATTTTAGGTGTTGGAAATTTGCACTGACTGCCTTTTTTCCATTACCCCTTTCCCTCAAATTTTTTTTGTGTAAAATTTAACTTTTTATTCTCTAATTCAAGGCGAGATTTTTCGAGCTCGCGATCCTTTTCTTTTTCCTCAAGTTCTTTTAATTTAACTTGTTCTTCACGTATCTTGCTTGTTCCTCACTTCTCTAGCTCTTTCCTCACGATCAAGTCTATCACGCTCTTTTTGGTTTCTCGCTTTTTCTTTTTCTTTTTCCCTTGGATCTCTCTCTAAATTCTCTCTCTCTCCTTTTTTCTCTTCTCTTTCGTTTTCCTCTCTCCCCTTTTTGTCTTTTTCGATTCTCTCTCCTTTTTCTCTTCTCTTCCCTTCTGTCTTTTTTCTCCTAAATTTTTCTCTCCTTTCAAGTCTTTCCGGGACTTAGCACTAATGAAAGTTTCAAAAATTTTCCCTTTATTCCTAACTTACTCAAGTGTTCATCCAAAATGGTATTCATCCATATTGCAAGAAAACAAACTATCAGGGAAATGAAGGGGATTAAAGAAAACGGGGGTTAAATTTCCTGCTCCGCTCAAACTGAAATAAACCAGAGGGCCGACCCCTGCTTCAATTAAACAATATTATTAACGAAAACAAGGGTTTCTATCCCGGGCTCCGGGGGAAAAAATAATTTAAAGGGGGTCACTTGACCATCCAATCTTCTCACCAACAAATCAAGAGTGCCTATGACATTCCCTTGATATAATAAAACTCAATAAACAAGTTTTTCACTGGAAAATCTGGGGTCCCAGATCTAACCCCAAAAGTGTTTCAAGCTAAACATAAAAAGTGACAGAATTAACTATTTATACCCTGCCGACTTGACTTAAAATAAATTGAACTATAAAAATCCCAAAATTTCTAATCCTGTAGGAGTCCACAAAAGAAAGATTCCAGGCTGGTGGTAACCGTTTTGGTATGCGGGGTTAAGTTCCAATGGTAATTCGAGATGGGTTGAATCTTTATTCGTAATTATCCTGGGGAAGGGCGCCACTTGTGAAAGGGTTACTCACCCTGAACAACTTCAACAGTATTACCCCGGGGGCTCCTCCCAGGAAAAAAATTTAAAGAATAGAAAAAGAAAAAAAATTCACAAAGATAAAAACTTTATTATTTATTAAATAAAAAAATAAAAAAAAAAACAGAAAGGGATTCCATTTGAAAGAAAAAATAAAAAAGAAATGAATAAAATAACATTTGAACCCAAAGCTAATATCTACGGGTGCGGTGTTGGGGACATGTTTTTTTGAAATCGTAGCCGTTGCTATGATGGGGGGGGGGGGGGTTGCAGGGGTTGGTGACCATCCCTGCATTCTTTACAGATACCATTTAGTAATCTCTCCCGAGACAGAAACAGTTTTTTACCGCTGCAAAAATGTGGGTTTCTCCTGCAGTTTTTAACAGTGCACAGGGCTAAATGCAAAAAGGGGAAGTCCTGGACTTATCCTTCCCTGTTCTTCTCTTGATTGACAGGGGACCCCCACTGCTCCAAAAGTAGGTTGGGAGCTGCAAGTCGAGTGATTTACTGTTTGACCCAAACCCCACACGCACCCTTTTTAGGGGGGGGTGGATAGGGGGGGGAAGGGATCGGGAGCTAGACTGACCCTACATTTAAAAAGCAGCCGCAGCCTAACACACTTTCAGGGAGGGGAAAAAAGGGCCGGAAAACGGAGCTTGACTTACCCTACCAAAATATAGCCGGGAATGAAACTATCACTTTTTGGGAGGGGGAAGAAAGGCGGGAGCGGACTACCCATTAAACTATAGCCGGTAATGAAACTATTTTAAATTATTGCAAATCCAACTATTGAACTTTTCCCCCCCAACCATTTTAAATTTAAATACAGAAACTCAAGACTTTCCCACAAAACAACACTCAATACCGAAGAATAATGGAACATCACTTATCTCTAAACCAACAATTCAACCAAACAACCTCAAACAAGCTGAACCACTCGCCAAGAAACTTTTTCACGCTATCCCCCTAAGAAACATGAACACTGCAGAAGGCTACTCCAACTTGTCCAATACCCCCGCCAAGCTACCCAAGACTATAACTCCACCCGTAATCACAATGCACATTCTCCACCTACCTCAACATTCTGAACATGACTATAAAAACTCCCCTACCTTCCCCCCAGGGAGATCTTTTTGTGACTTGAAAAACCCCCCTGTGGGGGGAAACTTTCAAAAAAGGACACGTTATACTGCAAATGGTTTAAATTTCCCCTTTCGTATTTGATACCATTTATTTTCCCCCTAAAATACCCCAAGTGGGCAGGGGCACCGACGTCCCTTTTTCCTTTCTCCAGGATTTAACCCGAGATTTTCGGATGATTCACTATCACTGACACCTCGTTTTACCTTTGTATTCGCAACGGACAAAAAACAAGCTTGGCTTTCCAGGGGAGGTTCTCAGAAAGCATCAACTATGGTCCTCCCCTCTTGCCAAGCCTCGTACTGTAACCCTACTTTTAAAAAGTGTGTTTAATCAAACTACTACTGACAATATTATAACACCATAATTTTTAAAGGGGGGGACCGTAACCAGCGAAGGGCCCGGTCAGATGACCGAAAGCCCAACGGCGGGTCATCACTAAGACCCGCGTCAAAAAAAACTTGTCCCCGTTCCTGATGAACCTTATCTAACTTAAAATATGGAACTCCCCGATTTGAGCTTTTACAATACGTTTTTTTTTCCTTTTTTTCCCCTCTTATGCTTCCTTTATCTTTTTAAACTCGCTGAAAAAAAGTTAGCCATAGTTTTTAAAGAGAAACCCCACACACGACGCCTGGTTACAACTAGGGGTCACCTAACTTCTTTGACTCAGACAACAATTTTTAAGATTTGGGAAAAAAAAAACATAAAATAAAAAAACAATTTTCTTTTCTCAAACAAAAATTGGGTAAAATGTACCAATAAACTTTAATTTAAGGATTACAGAATAAAAAAACAAACAGAAAAAAAGTATGGAATTATCTCTGGGATTCTTTTTGTAAGTCATCGTAAATTTACAGTTTCTTTTTATTGCGATGAAAAAAAAAAAACACAATGACGAAAAGCATATACAAACTTGGGTTTCGATCGCTGAGGGAAACTTAACAAGACCACGTGCAACTATTTTACCCCCGGCCGACAGCTGTCGGGTGAGTTAGTTGCGGGTGGTCAGTTTTTCGCTGAGTGAACACTACAACGCAGACAGCAAGTTAGCAGATAATTTAAATTTTCCGTTTTTTTTTTTCTTTTTTTTTTTTTTACTGAAACGATGTTTTTGCCTAGGAAAATTGACCCGGGGCTTCAGAAGAGGACTTTAAAACCGGGGTAATCTCAGTAGAAACGGGGCGTAGGTAAGCCTATTATAGAAAAATAAACACAGAGCAAAAATGTGATCCCTTTTTACAATTTTTTCTCCCACACAGTAGCTTTACAAGTTACAAACAATCTACCATTTAATCAAATCACTGAATACCGCAAAAAACCTGGGCTCTCACTTATCTGTTTTCCAAAACTTTAACCACAACAATGGGTTCTTAAAAAATTTGCTGAACCACTTGCCAAAAAACTTCATCGTATCCCACATAACTACACCGACCCACCAGTCCCTGCATCCTTATCGACCAACTTACCCAACATTCCCACCGACTCCAAACTAAAATACTCAGATTGACGACTGAACACATCGATTCCAGGCTGAGGGGCTGATTACCCAAACTCTTTCTCTCTTATACCTTCCTGCTTTTTATAAGACTGATGAAGCCACTGTGTGACGAAACGTTTCCCATATGTTGCATAAGTGTCTCAATTTTTCAAAATTTCGGTTTTCAATACCGTTCACACAAAAACTCACTCTTTTTCGCCCATTTGAACTGTTTTTGGGCTTGATAAATCCAATGGTGGGCGAAACTTCCCTAAAGGGTTCCAAAAACGCTTATTTGTTTTATTTTTCCCCGTTCGGATTTTTATACCATTTTTTTTTCAAGCCTAGTTTAACAACCACTACTGGAAACATTGTTATTTATCGTCACCCTGAATAACATGGCTTTGTGACTATCCATCTTTTTCCTTAAAAAAAGAAGCAGAAAAAGTCGACCCACCGCCCCCGCAGGGGCCTTTGTAGCCTCCCAAACCAAAAATTTTCCAACCTAATAATCACCTACTAAAATTAGAGCATTTAGTATTTGGGGAAAAGTACCTTTCATTTGTAGCCAAGCGACAAACCAGCATTCCCTAGCTTTAAGGGGATGTGGCTAACTTCATACCTTTAAAAAAACGTATGGGATCAGCAAAGACGTTTTTAAATTTAAGCAGAAGAAGTGAAGACAAGTCTGGAAAATTGTTCCAACTTGGAACAAATACTCTTCCCAGGGTGAGGGGCAACCCCCCAAAACACGTCTTCAGTAAATCAAAATTTTTAGTATACTGAGGTCTAGTATACTGAGTGTACTAGAATTAGTCGGGCCCAAAAAGTCATCGAAAAATTTTCTCTTTTATTTCGGGTTTTTTTGTGATCGTCCAGTCACGGTATTGTGCCTTTTTGTTTTTTTAAACCCTTTTAATAATCACAATGTGAAATCGCGAAAGCACTTGGAATTTCACTATTTTTTTTACAGTGGTCGTTTTTGCATATTTTGATATATGTTTACTGTATTATTGCAATATATAATATAATAATATATATAAAAAAAAAATTAAATATATATATATAATATAATATATATGTAAAAGACACAAAAAACAGTTATTTCAGAATAAGCAAAAAACCACCTGAAAGAAAAAGAAATTCCCAAACGCTTTCGTGACTACTCACATTAAAGGAAAATATGTAGTTCCTTATAGTGTTCCTTTTATAGTTTTTTGATAATTGATAGTCACGAAACGCTTGGAATTTTTTTCTATTCTTTTAAGTGGTTTTTTTGCAAAAATATATATATAAATATAAATAATAAATATATATATATATAAATATATAATATATATATATATATATATTATAATATGACAAGAAAATGAGACTCTGTTTATGAAAAGAAAAGAAGTTATGTCCGGGCCCTAAGCGAAACAAACGAAGGGGTGGGAGTTTTTGTGGGGGAAATAAAAAGGGATTAAATCTGGGGTATCTGAGAGAGTTAGACAAAGAAGGGGGAGCAGTAAAAGTTTTAAGGGGGAGTTAGGAAGGAGAAAAGAAATAGAATGGTAAATTTCAAGAATTAAGTGGGTTTAAAGTAAAAGGGGGATGCGAAAAGTGGGTCATAATAAGCGTGTATGCACCTGAGAAGAAGGAATGCAAGGAAAAGAGAGAGATTTTTGGGGGAGTTAAGTGAATGTAAGGACCTTTGAACCAAGTAAGAGAGTAATTGTGGTAGGGCTTGAATGCAAAAAGGGGAAAAACTTTTAAGAGGGTGTGGTGGGAATTTTTTGGGGGTGCCAGTTAAAATGGGAGCCCTTTGAGAACTTTTGTATAAAAGGGTTTATTTTAAGGGGAATACATTTTTTTAAAGAAAAAGTGATAAATAAGATACAAGTATGATTGGGCGAAATACAGATTTTGTTGGGATTTTATTGGTGATAAAAGACTTTTTGAGTAACTTCGGGATTGCATGTTTATAGAGGGCCACAGATATATCAATCATTTTCTAGTTGTAGCACACTAAAAAAAGGTAGAGGATACAAGGAGATAGAACATCGGGGGAAAGAGAAGTGAAGGTTTAAAAACTAAAAAGGAGGCAGTTAGGTAAAATATAAACACTATTGGAGGATAGATGGGCTAATGAAAAGGGTAGCAATGGGGGCGAAGAGGTATGAAAGGTTTAAAAATTAGGTTAGAGTGTTCAGCACCAAGTTTTGTGGCGAAAGGGGCGGAGGAAAGGGAAAACGATTGGGAAATGATAGTAAAAGAAGTAAGGGAGAAAAAGTTTTCAAATTTAGAAGTTTTTACAAAGTAGAAGGATGAAGGGGAAAGGTAATGGGAAAAAAAGAGGAAGGGAAAAAGTGGGGAAGCAAAGTAAAAAAGAGAAAAGAGAAGTGGGTGAGATGTTATCAAAAAAATTTTTTTTGAAAAAAAAAAATTTTTTGGGGTGAATTAACAAGTTAAGGAACCTAAGAACAATGGAAGTCATTAAAAAATGGGGAGGGGAGTTATTAAATGAAGTTAGAGGTATTGGGAAGATGGAGGGAATATTTTTGAGGAAATGTTAAATGTTGAGAAGTAGGGGAAACGTATTTCGGTATAGGGCAAGGGGGATAACAACTTGTAGGATGAGGAAGACCTTTTTGGAGTGTGGGGGAAGTTCGTGAGGCAGAGGTAAAATGAAAGGGGGGAAGGCAGCGGGTTGATTGGGAAAAAAATAAAATGTAAAAACAAAAAAGGGAAAATAGTTTTGGCGTGGGGTTGGGGCAATTATTTAAAAATTTTTGGGGAGGGTAAGGTAAACCCAGGGATTGGGGGGAGCAAGCATAGTTTCCTTTTTATAAAAAGGCAAAGGGGACAAAAAATCAAAAATTTAAAAGGGGGATAAGTCTGTTGATGTACCTGGTAAAGGTTTTTTTAAGTTATATTTAAAGAATTAAGAGTAAGACGGAGAAAAGGGTAGCAGATAAAAAGGGGGCTTTAGGAAAAATAGGGGGGGGTGGACCAGGTTTTTCAGTGAAACAATAAGTGAACGTATTTAGATAAGGCTAAAGAGGCTTTTTGGCATTTAAGGATTTGGAAAAAGGTGTATGACAGGGGGATAGGGGGGCAATGGGCAATGGTTGTTGAACACATAGGCAACACTTAAGCAACTTTACTGTATACAAGAACAGGGAAAACCCTTACGTAGTAAAAATAAACGGAAAACATACGTAGTAACAAGACAGGAAAACCCTTACTGTATAACAATGAACAGGGACAACATTACTGTAAAAAATGAAATTGGACAACAAAATGTAGTAACAATGAACAGAAAAACATTACTGAAAACAATAAACTTGGCCAAAAATTCTGTATAAAAATGAACTTGACAACTTTACTGTAGTAACAATGAACATGGCCCCTTACTGTAGTAAAAATAACGGGACAACATTACGTAGAAAAACAAAAAACATGGCAAAAATTACTGTAGTAACAACAACAGGACCATTCTGTAGTAACAATGAACATGGACAACATTACTGTAGTAAACAATGAACATGGACAACTTTAACTTTTTAAACAACAACATGGACAACATTACGTATAAAAAATCAACAGGAAAACATACGTAGTAACAACAACAGGAAAAAATTACGAGTAACAATCAACATGGACAACTTTTAACTGTAAACAACCCCAACAGGGAAAACTTTACGTGTAACAATCAACAGGAAAACATACTGTAAACAACAACATGGACCAACATAGTAGTAACAATCAACAGGGAAAACATTACTGTAGCAACAGTCATTTGGACAACATTACTGTAACAAAAATAAACATGGACAACATTACTGTAAACAACAATCAACAGGGACAACATTACAGAACAGTCACTTGGACAACTTTACTGTAACAAAAATCCATGGACAACATTACTGTAACAACAATAAACAGGACAACATTACGTAGCAACAGTCATTTGGACAACATTACTTAGCAACAACAACAGGACAACATTAGTACAACAATCAACATGGACTAACCTTGGTTTTTTTACGAGTCAGGTGTCTTTAAGTGTTTTAGACAGTTTAATATTTTACCAAGTGTACTAGAATCTCAGTTTACCATATTCGAAAATTCTAGTATATCTGATGTTCTAGTATATCTGAGTGAAATATTATTTAGTGTTTTAGTATATTAGTGTTCAGTTTATTAGAGTGTGCATATATTAGAGTACAGTATATGTGGGGTAAATATCTGATTTAGTTTTTCCCGAGTAAATGCCCTATTCGTAGGTGTTCAGACACTTCTGTTGAAAAACAATTACCCATTTTCGCAACAAAATTTCCATAAATCTCATTTTTTTTTTTTCTCTGTACATTTTCTTTCTGACACTGAACATCACATGCATACAAAAACACAAACTTTTTTTCACTTTATGTATCAGTAAAACGGTGTGGGAAAATGAGGGAATCTGACAGATGTCAACATGGATTCAGGATTGGCCGTAGGTTTTCATTTCCGCTGCTACCACAAATTACCAGAGTTCAACAGGGCAGGAATCCACCTTTCTGCCCGCCCTTGTTTCACGTCGTGAATTTTATGAGCTTAGTTGTGTTTCACTGTTAACAGGGCAGGGGAATACTGGTGTATAATAACAGGCAAAAAAGTGTTATGAGGGAAGCCTAGTAACTTACGGTTTTTTGGTTGCAAAAGCCGATCTCACCCGGCCCTGCTGACCGCCCGGTTTCCTCTCTTGGCTTCGAACTATCAACCCATTCTTTAAAACTATGTGGGATTTTTGCCTCTGTTGCCTCTGTTTTTTTTGGTCATTTTCCCCTTCACTTCCTCTTTACTTCCCTTTTACATTTTTCTTACACACAGGTCATGTTGTCATGGGGGAGTAACGTGTGGCACTGGGCATCCTGTCTTCACACTTAAATAACTGCTGGAATATCAACCCCCAAGACGACATTAAACCCCACTCCAAACGTATAACTAAGTGAACTCATTTCGCTGTTTGCGGTTCACTGTACGCTTGAATAATATATAATATATATATATATATAAATATATAATATAATATATATAATATAAAAAATATATATAATATACATATATAATTTTGTGTGTTATGTGTGTGGGGTGTGTGTGGGTGCCGAAAGGGAAAAAACAATTAGAAGAACTCACTTAAAATTAAGTCTTTTTTAAAATTTATCTTTTACCTTGAAAAAATTTTTTTTCATTTATTTGATATAAAAATTAAAGATTTTTTTACCAAAAAGACCTTTGGGAAAATTATCTAACCTTATTAAACAAGCGCAATTAAAAAAGCCTAATACAGCTAAATAATTTTATATAAGATTTCAAAAAATTTTTTAAAAAAGCACAATGAAATCCTTTTTTTTTTGTTAGATTCAAATGAATTTGCCAAATTTTTGCATGCACAAATTTTTGCTTGCCCCATTCGGGAAAAGTACGTTGCATTTAAGCCAAATCTCAAGTTTTACCTATAGGAGGGAAAAATATAATAAAAAATATATATATAATATATATATATATATAATAAATAATATAATATATATATAATATTATATATAAAAATAGGGTTTATTTTTTTTTGGGTGGTAATGTGAAGAATTGTGACAAACAAACATATACAGTAGTGTTAGTTTGGGTTTCTGACAGTCTCGCTGACGGCTGTCTTCGTCATCAAATACTTGGATAAATTTAAAAATTTAAAGATACAATTTAATTGCAT
>NW_026510122.1:0-39614 GCF_026875155.1 Cherax quadricarinatus | reverse complement strand
GCAAGCCTGCTGGTGAGTTACAATGAAAAGTTGGAACACTTTAGACAAATATAAGGAAACGAGGGTACGGGCCACTATGGACAGATATGTTGTGCGAAAAAAAGTCCAGTGACTCTGAAGCTGGTCCTAGTGGCATTAAAAGAAAAAGGGGAAAGTAAACCCAGAAAAGGACTTGCCTCCTCAAGTCTTAATGGAAGGGGATTCCCCTTCTAAACACTAACACTCTCTCTCCCCTCCTCCCATCCCATCAATCATCACCAGATCTTCAATAAAAGTAAGTGTCATGTAATTGTGCATGCCTTTTTCAGTTTGTGTGTACTAAAATTAACATTTTTTTGTGGTAAAAAAAATTTTTTTTCATACTTTTGGGTGTCTTGCACGGATTAATTTTATTTCCATTATTTCTTATGGGGAAAATTCATTCACATAGCGAACATTTCGCATAACAGCCAGCCCTCTTGCACGGATTAAGGTCGCTATGCGGGGGTCCACTGTATATATATATTTATTTATTTATTTATTTATTTATTTATTTATTTTATTTAATAAGTTGAACATACATACAGAGGTACAAAAAAGTACAGGTAAGAGCAGCACGCCAAAGCCACTTGTATGCGTAGCATTATGGGCTGGCTTAAAATTAACTTAAGATTAACTAAGCAATGATGTAATCAGTGATAAAACATTATTGTAAACAGATAACAATAAAGCACAAATGAGTATTACAAAGACAGGTCATATGGTTGCATGTATTGCTGTACATTCAGTAGAATGGAGTATTCTGTTAGGTAGTGTATTTAAAAAATAACAAAGTTAGATTGGGTCTTAGGTTTAACATTTATGTGATATAATTGTGAGAAACATTTAAGATATACAATTTATAAGGTTCAGTTATTCAGTATTTATTTGGTTTTGGGTGAGTAGGTGATCTTTGAGAAGAGACTTAAATTTATAAACAGATAGCATTTCTTTTATATTTACAAGTAATGAATTCCAGATTTTAGGGCCTTTTTTATGTGCATTGAGTTTTTGCATAGCGTGAGATGGACACGAGGAACATCAAAGAGTGATCTGTGCCTTGTGTTACGGTCATGTGTTCTGTTGAGGTTGGCAAGATGTTTGAGGGGAGGGTTAATATCAGAGTTAAGTGTTCTATGTATGTAATAGGTGCAGTAATAAGTATGGATGTTTTGTATGGTGAGTAGGTTTAGTGTTTTGAATATTGGTGGAGTGTGCTGCCTGTAGTGGGAATTTGTTATCATTCTGACTGCAGCCTTTTGTTGGGTAATTAGTGGTCTGAGATGGTTAATTGTTGTTGAGCCCCATGCACAAATTCCATAGGTGAGATGGGGATAAATAAGAGAGTGATATAGGGCCAGGAGGGCTGACTGTGGAACATAGTACCGTATCTTCGATAGTATGCCTACGGTCTTGGAGATTTTCTTAGAAATTTGTTGTATATGTGTATGAAATTTGAGTCTATTATCAAGGTGGATTCCTAAGAATTTTCCCTCTGTTAGCTTTGTGATAGGTGATCCGTTTATCATTATGTTAAGAGGGACATCTGTAGCTCTGTTACCAATCTAAATGAAGTAGGTTTTGTCAGTTTAGTGTAAGTTTGTTAGTCCTCATCCAGGTAGATATTTTCTGTAATTCGGTATTTACAGTATTGGCTAGCGTGACTGGGCTCGGGTGAGAGAAGACGTATGTAGTGTCATCTGGAAATAGTGTGGGTTTGAGTAATTGCAAAGCATTTGGTAGGTCATTTATGTATAGGAGAAAGAGAAGAGGGCCAAGGACACTTCCCTGTAATTGGTTGTGCGGAAGAGTTTTCCCCATTTGCGTACACATATTGGCTTCTGTTGCTGAGGTATGACTTGAGGTAATTGAGGGAGTGCGCTCTTATACCATAGTGTGACAATTTTATGTGGAGCAAGTCATGGTCAACTGTATCAAAAGCTTTATGTAAGTCAATGAAGATCCCCAGTGGGACTTCTTTTTTCTCTATTGCAGTGTATATATGTTCTTGCATGTGTATAATAGCATCATTAGTATTTTTATTAGGCCTGAATCCAAATTGGCAGGGGTTGAGTATGTTTTGGGAGATGAGGTAGGAGTAGATTTGTTTATGAATTAATTTTTCGAAGATTTTTGAGAGAGGGTGTAATTTGGATATTGGCCTATAGTTATTCAACTCTGTTTGGTCTCCTCCTTTATGGATCGGGGTGACCCTTGCTATTTTGAGAACTGTAGGGAAGGTGGAGGATTCAATGGATTTGTTAAAGAGTGTTGCAATGATTGGTGATAGCACTTGTGACACTTTTTTGTATATAAAGGGAGGTAAGGTATTTAAATCTCCTGCCTTGTTTTTTAGTGCGTTGATAATAAGGGAGACTTCGTATGGGTTAGTCGGAGCTAGGAACAGTGTGTTCGGGTAGTTGCCAGTGAGGTAGTCATTTGGTGGGGTATCTGAGCTTGGGATTTTATTGGCAAGGTTTTGCCCTATAGTGGAGAAGAAATCATTGAGTCTGTTTGCTGTTTCTGTTGGTGGGAGTTGGGGTTCATCTGATTTTGCTAATTTTATTTTGCTATTTTGTGATATCTTTTTTGTTCCTAGAATTTCTGATAGGGTTTTCTAGGTCTTTTTCATATCACCTCGTAAGTTGGATAATCTGTTCTCATAATACAATTGTTTTTTCTTCTTATCAGGTTGGTTAGGATTGATGAGTAACGTTTTGTTTGGTCTCTGGTTATGTGACCCATTCTGTACTGTTTTTCATATCGGTGTTTTGTATTTATGGATTTGAGAATGCTGGGTGTTAGCCAGGGACTGTTCAGTCTCTTAGCTGTCATCTGTTTAATTTTTTTAGGGCAGTGCTTGTTATAGAGGTATTGGGTCTTTTTTTTAGAAAATTATTAATACATTCATCAATATCTTTATAGATTTCTAGCTCAGTGTGCCAGTCAATGTTTGTTACTGCTGTTGTGAAGTTATTAATGGCTGCCTCATTGTGAAGTCTGAAGGTGACTTTAGTTGTGTCTTGGGGTAATTTACCAAGAGTTGTTGTGAGGAAAGTAGGGTAGTGGTCTGTGGTATTATCTGTGATTATGCCTGATTTTAAAGGGGATATGGTGTTGGTCCAGATGTGGTCAAGTAGGGAAACACTAGTCTCTGTAACTCTTGTAGGTTTTGTTACAGTTGGTAGCAACATGCAGTTACTCATTGTGTTTGTGAATTCAGTAACGTGTGGGTCTTGGTCTTGCAGGAGATTTATATTGAAGTCACCTGAGAGTAGTAAGTGATCTTTGTTCATGCGTGCATCGGTTATACTTCCTAGGTTTTGACTAAATTGGTTTAATTTTTGGGACTGTGGACTCTGTAGATGTTTATCAATGTGAGGGGTTTTTTTGTAGGTTTTTTGGATTTGAATTTAGCTATTATATATTCCCCATGTTCATCCCTTGTGCAAGTATTAGTGATACATTAATTTGGTCTGAGTGTATATAGCTGTGCCACCCCTTGTTGGTCGGGCCCTACAGTTGTGTATGGTGTGTAACCAGGAATGGCTAGACATCAGTTAGTATCAGGCTTTAGCCAGGTTTCAGTTAGTGTAATGATGGACATATTGCCATGCAAGGAATTTAGTAATGCTATGAGGTCATCGTAACGCTTGCTTAAAGATCTGATATTGTAGTTAAAGATAGTTATGTTGTTGTTGGCACTGAGAAGTGCCTTTGATTGTTTTTCTGTGTAGTAATTACAGTAACTGTTTGATTCATTTAAGTCATTAAATAAGAGGTTGGTATCAGGATCAATTTTATTTTTATTTTATTTTATTTTATAATTTGTAGCATACATACAGAGGTACAAAAAAAATACAGGTAAGAGTAGCATGCCAAAGCCACTTATATGCATCATTAGGGGCAGGTTTAAAATAAACTTAAGATTAACAAGCAAGAGTAATCGTGAAAAAACATTTTTTAAACAATAACAATAAAGCACAAATGATTTATTAACAAAGACGGGTCTATATTGCATGCATTGCGCATTCAGTAGAATGGAGTTTTGTTAGGTAGTGTATTTAACCCTTTCAGGGTCCGCCCCCGTAGATTACGGTGGTCGGTGGTGTCCAAACCGTAGATCTTCCCAAAAATTCTGCGCCGTCAAATTTTTAGCGGAAAGCGCTCATAGGCCTACATATGAGAGAATGGGTCTGGGGTGGGTGTGCCCGTAAAAAAAAAAATCTAGGCCCCTGCATGCATTGTGGGAACGCCGGCTCAGCCCCCTTTTTCCCCCCGTCTCGTCACAAGTCAGCTTCCTCCCCGGGAAAAATTGGGACTCTCCTCTTCCTGTTTATTCTGACACTGATGGAAGTGGAAATAAAACAAATTTCTACGGCTTTGATGAGTTGTGACCGAAAAAAATGCCCAGGATCGATAATAGTGCAGAAAACCCCCGACGATCCTCGATTTCACCTCTGGTGTGGGCACTGTGATCAGGGTTCATTTTTCCCTAAACAAAGGAAAACTAATTTTTTTTCCCGGGGCCCGGCCTCGGATTCAGTAATGACGATGATTTGACGTGGATTGTGTTTTTTTTTGGGCGTCGACGATCTTTCGAGTGTGTAGTGAGGAAACATATTACCAGTGAAGCGTGGATGTGCCCCGCCGCATGCGCTGGGGTGTGTACCCTATGCTACCCCCAGGGGCGGGTAATCCCGTATACTCCCGGGTACATCCGTGGCCCTCCCCCTTTTTGGTGTGATAGTGGGATATGTGGCTACACTTGGCGGGAAAGGGGCCACGGGACATCGTGGATGGTTTTTGTGGGGTGGTGGTGGAGTGGCACCGCCATGGTGACTCGCTGTGCCCGGGGGAACCCCCGCTGCTGATGTTTCAAGGACAAAGCGGAGCGTCCCCCCACCGCCCCCACAACCCCGTACAACCAGCCTTGTGTCCGTATCCACCAGCAACCGTATCGGGGGATTGGCAGCAAAACCCCAAATTTTGTTCCCACCCCTCACCACTTTGATGACTCGAAAAGGGGAAGTCTACCTACCTGTCCCCTTGGAACCACGGCCAATGAACGGGAATTCTTTGAATTATTCTTTACACCCTTTATGGAAACTATTTCAGGGAAAGTAAAGTTTTTTCGTACACCTGGAAAAATACGTCTTATCACCACGCAAGACTCCGGGTGGAAAGAGACTTTGCGAATGTTTTGCTTTTTGCAACAAAAATGTTTATCCCTACGTCTATAAGCATAATATAAAAGCTTACTGGTACAGATCGGCAAATTTGTCCCCCATCCTTCAGTGAAATAAAAAGTGAACAGGTTTATCTTACTTTTTAGTAGTTGCACTTTCTGAAAAACCAGGCCTGACAGAAGTGACGGTTATACAAGTTTAGAAATTTTTCATTACTAAAAAAAAAGTTCAGGATTACTTTTATCCATTAAAGAATCTTGTAATTGACGAGTCTTTGATTTTGTTCAAAGGTAGACTGTCATTCAAGCGTAATACCGAGCAAGAGGAACCGTTGGTATAAAATTGTTGTACTCTGTGATTGTGACAGGGGCCTGGTGTTGGATATTGTTGTAACACGGGTAGTAAAACATTGAAAGAACCAAGTGTTTTGGGGTTTATATCAGGGGAGTATTGAAACAGATGGCCCTTTATCGGGAAAGGGGCCCATCTTTTTTTAATACGATAACGGGGTACACAAGCCCTTTACTCAGGTTTCATGCGAGTGAACAAACAGAGTGGGGGCACATGCTTTCTAATATAAAAAATCCCCAGCTAAACCGGTGTTCGTGGTGATGACGTGCGGGTGTTTATGCCAATGACATATGGTTTACGGGGGCATGAAAAACGAGATTCACATTGTTGAAACCTTCCCCAAATGAAAGCAAGACAGTGGCGGGTTTGATGAGTGACAAATGAACGTATTCGAAAAACCTGACATATTGATTATACACAAAACATGCGTTGGTTGAAAGTGTGACATGAAATTGGTTTTTTTTTGACTGTGTTCGAAAGATTTTAAAAGTGGTACATGAAACTTTTCTTCCATTCTGGGCATTTCAATGGAATGCTAAATAGTCCAAATAAAGATGGTAAAAAACCACCATATGGGGTTTTTGTTTGTCTGTTGTCAGGGCAATCATAATGAATACCAGGTTAAAAACACCTGCAATCAACTGGTCCTCGAATTCACACAATATACCAAGCGTTTGGAAGGAAAGGTGTCTTCATAATACAGCTTCCTTAACTCAAAAAAAATTTGCTCAAAAGAAGCATTGTCTGTGACAAAAAAACGCGGAAAAGACGCAAAAAACACTCGGGGTTTTGTGGAGGAAGTAAGGTGCCCTGTGCATGGTGCCTTTTTTCAAGGGGTTCCCCAACCCAGCGTTCTAAAACCATGTCCATGATTGTAAAAATGTAAAAAATATGAAGAACATTAGTATTATACAATATTTGTGCATGTTTTTTGTAATAAACAACAGTGGTAACAATATATGATAAAAAATTTAGTCGGTTTTGTGTTCAAAAACGTGAGTTTATATATTTAAAATTAAACAGTATTGGTCTCCAGGCCCAAATGTTATAGGAATAAAAAAAAAAAAGGAAAAGAAAAGAAAAAAAAAAACTAAAACAACAAAAAATATAAAAGCGTAGGGAATTTGTCGATGTTGCCGCCCCCACATCATTTTCTACAAAATTCTTGGCATGTATTCCCGGGAAGTACGTCAGATTCTTTTTTTTTTGTTTTTTTTACCCCTTACAAAAAAATGCTCTTTTAAATTTTGTAAGAAAAAATAATTTTTTTTTTTTTTTCAAAATTTTTTGGGGACTGGTGCGTGATTTAGATTTTGGCCTTGACCCTGAAAGGGTTAAAAAAAACAAAATTAGATTAGTTTGGTTTTTAAAATTTATGTGTATTTGTGAGAAAAATTTGGTATACAATTTTTAAGGTTCAGTTTTCAGTATTTATTTGGTTTGGGTGATAAGTGATCTTTGGAAGAGGGCTTGAAAATTAAAAGGTGTGTTTCTTTTATATTTACAGTAATGAATTTCCCGATTTTAGGGCCTTTTTGGCATTAAGTTTTTTGCATAGTGTAAGATGGACACGAGGAACATCAAAGAGTGGGTCGTGTCTTGTGTTATGGCATGAGTTCTGTTGAGGTTGGCAAACAGTGTTTAGGGGGGGTTAATATCGAGTTAAGTGTTCTATGTAGTATAGGGGCATAAATAAATATGGATGTTTTTTTATGGTAGTAGGTTAGTGTTTTGAATATTTGGTGGGGTGCTGCCTGTAGTGGGAATTTTTTTCATTCTGACTGCAGCCTTTTTTTGGATAATTAGTGGTCTGAGGTGGGTTTAAATTTTTGTTTTAGCCCATGCAAAATTCATAGGTGGTAGGGGGGAATTAAGAGAGTGATACGGGCAGGATGCGACTGTGGAACATAGTAAAGTATCTTCAAGATGCCTACGGTCTTGGAAAATTTTTTAGAAAAATTTTTTGTTATGTTATGAAATTTGAGTCTTTTCAAAGGGGGTTCCTAAAAATTTTTCCCCTGTTTGCTTTGTGATAGGGGGATTCGTTTATCATTATGTTAAGAGGGAATTGCAGCTCTGTTTCCCAAACTGAATGAAGGGGTTTGTCAAAAGTTTTGTAAATTTTTTTAGTCTCATCCCGGTTATATTTTTGTAATTCGGCATTTAAGTATTGGCTAGCATGCTGGGGTCGGGGGGAAGAGAAAAATGATGTAGTGCATCTGAAATAGTGTGGGTTTGAGTAATTGCAAGCATTTGGTGGCATTTATGTATAGGAGAAAGAGAAAGAGGGGCCAAGGGCGTTTCCTGTGGGACACCAACTTAATTGGCTGTGGGAAGAGTTTGCCCCCGTTGTGTACACATATTGGCTTCTGTTGCTGAGGGATACTTGAGGTAGTTGAGGATGCCCTCTTATACCAAGTGAGAAAATTTTTGGGGGACAAGTATGGGCAACTGTTCAAAAGCTTTTCGTAAGTCAATGAAGATCCCCGGGGGATTTCTTTTTCTCTGTTGCAGTGATTTGTTCTGCAGTGTATAAAAAGCATCATTTGTATTTTATTAGGCCGAAAACAAATTGGCAGTGGTTGAGTATGTTTGGGAGATGGATAGGAGTAGTTCGTTTATAATTTAATTTTTCCCAAGATTTTTGAGAGAGGGTTAGTTGGATATTGGCCTATATTATTCAAATCGGTTTACTCTCCTCCCTTTTTGGATTGGGTGACCCCTTTCTATTTTGAGAACTGTAGGGGGAAAGGGAGAGGATTCAATGGATTTTTTTAAAGAGTGTTGCAATGATTGGTGATAGCACTTGTGACACTTTTTTGTATATAAAGGGTGGTAAGGTATTTAGATCTCCTGTCTTGTTTTTTAGTGTGTTGATAATAAGGGAGACTTCATATGGGTTAGTCGGAGCTAGGAACAGTGTGTTCGGGTAGTTGCCAGTGAGGTAGTCATTTGGTGGGGTATCTGTGCTTGGGATTTTATTGGCAAGGTTTTTTCCTATAGTGGAGAAGAAATCATTGAGTCTGTTTGCTGTTTCTGTTGGTGGGAGTTGGGGTTCATCTGCTTTTGTTAATTTAATTTCGCTATTTCGTGTTATCTTTTTTGTTCCTAGAATTTCTGATAGGGTTTTCCAGGTCTTTTTTGTGTCACCTCGTAAGTTGGATAATCTGTTCTCATAATACAATTTTTTTGCCCTTCTTATCAGGCTGGTTAGGATTGACGAGTAACGTTTTGTTTGGTCTCTGGTTATGTGACTCATTCTGTACTGTTTTTCATATCGGTGTTTTGTATTTATGGATTTGAGAATGCTGGGTGTTAGCCAGGGACTGTTCAGTCTCTTAGCTGTCATCTGTTTAGTTTTTTTAGGGCAGTGCTTGTTATAGAGGTATTGGGTCTTTTTTAGAAAATTATTAATACATTCGTCAATGTCTGTATAGATTTCTAGCTCAGTGTGCAGTCAATGTTTGTTACTGCTGTTGTGAAGTTATTAATGGCTGCCTCATTGTGAAGTCTGAAGGTGACCTTAGTAGTGTCTTTGGGTAATTTACCAAGAGTTGTTATGAGGAAAGTAGGGTAGTGGTCTGTGGTATTATCTGTGATTATGCTTGATTTTAAAGGGGATATGGTGTTGGTCCAGATGTGGTCAAGTAGGGAAACACTAGTCTCTGTAACTCTTGTAGGTTTTGTTACTGTTGGTAGCAACATGCAGTTACTCATTGTGTTTGTGAATTTAGTAACGTGTGGGTCCTGGTCTTGCAGGAGATTTATATTGAAGTCACCTGAGAGTAGTAAGTGATCTTTGTTCATACATGCATCAGTTATCATTCTTCCTAGGTTTTGACTAAATTGGCTAATGTTTGACTGTGGAACTCTGTAGATGGTTATCAATGTGAGAGGTTTTTGTAGGTACTTGGATTTGAATTTAGCTATTATATATTCCCCATGTTCATCCCTTGTGCAAGTATTAGTGATACATTCTAGTTGGTCTGAGTAGTATATAGCTGTACCACCCCCTTGTTGATCTGGCCTACAGTTGTGTATGGCTGTGTAACCAGGAATGGCATAGATATCTGTAGTATCTGGCTTTAGCCAAGTTTTGGGGAGAGTAATGATGGACATACTGGCATGCAGTTAATTTAGTAATGCTGTGAGGTCATCGTAATGTTTGCTTAAAGATCTGACATTGTAGTTAAAGACAGTTATGTTGTTATTGGCTCTGAGCAGTGCCTTTCTTCTGCTGTGTAGTAATTACAGTTACTCTTTGATTCATTTGTCATTCAATAAGAGGTTGGTATCAGGATCAATGCTTGTAATCATAAGATTTATAGTGGATCTATAATTAGACTTAAGTATAAGACAGAGTAAATATTCTAAAGCTAAAAAATAGCAAAATCAAAGACTCATCAATCACAAGATTCTTGAATGGATAAAAGTACATGTTGAACTTTTGTTTCAGATACATAAAAACATTTCTAATCTTGTATACCCTGTCACTTCTGTCAGGCCTGGTTTTGCCAGAGAAGTGCATCATACATAAGAGTAAGATTTCACTGAAGGCCAGTTTACAAATTAGCTGATCTATGGACCAGTATGATTTTATATTATGCTTATAGACATGAAGCATAAGCATTATTGTTGCAAAAAGCAAATACATTTCAGCCACAGTTGTCTCTTTCCACTGGTGTAGTCTTGACTGTGTTGATATGATCGTATTTGCCATTGTGTACTCAAAATACAGTGGACCCCCGGTTAACGATGTTTTTTCATTCTAGAAGTATGTTCAGGTGCCAGTACTGACCGAACTTGCTCCCATAAGGAATATTGTGAAGTAGGTTAGTCCATTTCAGACCCCAAACATACACGTACAAACGCACTTACATAAATTCACTTCCATAATTGGTCGCATTGGGAGGTGATTGTTAAGCGGGGGTCCACTGTACTTGTTACTTTCCCTCACAATAGTTTCCATCAAGGGCTAGTCAAAGTATAGTTCAAAGAATTCCACTTCATTTGCAGTGTTTCCAAGGGAACAAACTGGTAGTATTCCACTTTGAGAGTCGTCAGACTGATGGGGAGTGGCAGCAAAATTGGAATTTTGCTGCCAGTCCCAGATCTGGTTTGCTGGTGGATACTGGACATCATAAGCTGGTTGTGGTTGTAGTTATAGCTGTGGTGTGGTGGTGAACGACGCTCCACTTTGTCCTTGATCTGACGAGACAGCGGCGTGGGTCCCAGCCTGGGCTGGTGAGTCATGCATGGCCGTGGCACTATCACCACCAATAC
The DNA here is from genome assembly GCF_026875155.1 of Cherax quadricarinatus. Taxonomy (NCBI): domain Eukaryota; kingdom Metazoa; phylum Arthropoda; class Malacostraca; order Decapoda; family Parastacidae; genus Cherax; species Cherax quadricarinatus. The sequence continues at coordinate 28,773 of NW_026510122.1, read as the reverse complement.
CACCACTGTCACTACTAATACCACCACCTACTGATGTCTGTGGTCAGCACATGCCAAGTGTAGCCACATCATCCTCACTTTCACTGTCTATTCCTGGTGTAGGGCCACAGGATGTATTCCGGGATGTACTCCATCCCCTGGGCACTGCATAGGGAACACTACCCAAGCACATGCAGTGGCGTATATACCAACGCTTCACTGGTGAATATGATTCATCACTATCACTATTCGAATGATCATCAAGAGTAATAAAATCACAATCCACATCGGTATCATCATCATTACTCAAGTCTGAGGCCTGGCCACGTGAAAATATTAGTTTTCTCTTGTGACGAGGTACAACTGAACGTGACTGAGACGTGCCCACACCAGAGGTAGAAGGTTGAGGATCGTCAAGATTTTCTGCACTATTTTCGATATCCTGGTCATTACTTTCGGTCACTAATCAATCAAAGCCATAGAATTCTTCTTTTCCACTTCCATCGGAGTCAGAACTATCAGTTAGGAGGAGGAGAGTCCCAGTTCGCCTTGGAATGAGAGCTGCCTTACTGCGAGGCATGGTGAACAAAGGTTACTGAGGCGGCGTTCCCACAATGCCATGCAGATGCCTAGAATTTTTGTTTATGGCACATACACACCACGCAGACCCGTTCTCTTAGATGTAGGCCTGCCAACCTTCTTGCACTAAATTTGATGCCGCTAGAATTTTCGCGTAGTTCTACGGTTTTATCCTCAATGTAAAGCCATAGAACTATGGTAATGACCCTGAAAGGGTTAATATGGCAGTTTCAAGACTAATAAGACACTCGTAGTGATTTTAATATGTACCTACACATCAGCACAGTGTGTAAGTTTATTGAGGTACAGGTACACATAAGTATAATTACCAGAGTATATATAAAATCTGAAATAACTTTAAATCATTTGAAGTTTTGGAAAGTTTCCAGACATAATGGAGAAATGAGGGGCTCATGGAGAATGTAAACAAACAGTGGTACGCAGTGATCATTAACATTAGAGTCAGGTGGGGGGAGCCGTATAGCGAGTTTAAGTCATAATTTGAAATTTCCGTATTAGTGGAATGCTGTAAAGCAGGGCCTTACTGTATCTGAAACAAAAATTTAGTGCCTGATTTTATGCCTTCAGGAACCTTGTTAATAAGTCCTTCATTCTGTTCAAATTCAAATTCAAAGTTTATTCTCTATAAGGATTACAATGCTGAGTTTACAGAATTTGGTTATTGTGTGGTTTACATGTAGTAAAATAATAATTACAGAGGGTACCACTAGAACACCTAGCATGGTTAGGCATTTCGGGCAGACTTAGATTAATTCTTAAATTTAAAATATTACAAATTATGAGGTAAGTTGGTATTGTGGCTAAGTGACTAAATACTAGTTTGTGAGTTTAGCAATGTGAATGCTTTTGTTTTGGCACAATACATAGTTTCAATGTTGGAGTATCACAGGCCAACTTATGACTAGTTAGGATTCATTATTTTAAGATTGAGATTGATATTTCTGTTTATGGTCAAATGGGTGAGTGAGTGTATGTGGGACACTCATCGTTCATGCAATGCATATATACCAAGCAAACATAATTACTTTGGTTTAAAACTTTTTGGTATGTGCGACTGTGAGACTGACTTGATGTTGGATATCATTGTCTATACTGGGAGGAAAACACTGCATGATACCAGGTGGATGTTGGGCATTTCCTGTGTTGTTCGGAAGATGATAGAACAATACCTTGGCAAGGGCCATACTTTGTTCACTGACAGCTGGTATGCAATGCCTATGCTCACCATTTACTCCATGTGAATAATACTGATCTGTGTGAACAGTGAGGATGAAAATAGAGAACATATGCCATGATTCACTGGGGACAGTGCTGATGGTGCACCATGCACTAAGTTTCATATACTCAAGCACTTTTAAAAACATTGCTGGGACCTATAAATAATTTGTATATACAGTGGACCCCCGCCATTCGGTGGTCGCGACTTTCCTGAAATCTGACTTTCAGCAACTTTTTTTGCCAAAATTTAGTTTCGCAGTTTGTGATTAGCCTCATGATTCGGCGACCATTTGGTACAGGTTTGCCGTCAGCGCACACACAAAGCCAGTCTCTCTCGCCATTCACACTCAGTGTGCCATTGTTTACCAGCGAGTGACCATCACCCCATGGGTTCATATGATATGTTTCATAATAATCCATTGTTTTTTGTGCTTGCAACTGCTAAGTAAGCCACCGTGGGTCCAAAGAAAGCTCCTAATGCCAGCCTTTTGATAAAGAAGGAAAGAAACACCATAGAATTCAAGAAAAAACTCGTAGCAAGGTACCAAAGTGGAGAAGGAAGAGAGAGGGAGAATGTGCCTTCTGCAGTGATTCAGTGATTCTGTGATATGTACAATACTAAAGCAGCAGGTATCGATAAAGGCTATAGTACCAGCCAGTGATAAAGTATAGAATTAACAGTGTAGCAAGTAAGTTAAGCAATTAAGCGATAGAAAAATGACATGAAAGTAACTCTCCAATGTTGTTGGATGTGCATAGGGCCAATGAACATATGCCAACCTGCTATCTTCCACCACACTAAACCTCTGCCTGCATCTCCTCCATCAAACTAATTAAACTAACATCTCCTCCAAGGTAAGTGCAAATATTTCTTATTTATAAATTAAAATGTAAATATTTCTTATTTATAAATTACATACAATGTTTCAGTGTGAATAGTGTTGGTGGGTTCTGCTGCCTCCACCACTAAAATGCATGGCCTCTTTCAGTGGCCCTTATAAACCCAACAACAACTCCACCACCACTTACTCCTCTCATACATTATGACATATTTTATTCATTCTAGAATATCATGTTTCTATGTTATTAACCCTTTGACTGTCACAAACCCCTTTCTGAACCTGTCATTCTATGTCGCAAAATTTTTGGAAAAAAGAAAAAAATTTCTCATGAAATGATAGAGAACCTTTTCCCGATGGTAATGACACCAAAAGTATGAAATTTGGTCGAAAACTCACGGAATTATGCTCCCGCTGAGTTAGCGGTCTCGGCGAAATATATGCATCGGCGATTTCGCCGACTTTGAGCCTTGTTTTTGGCCAATTCCGTTGTTCCAGTTGACCAAACTCGTAGCTATTTCTTTAGAACTCCATTTTTTCTGTCAGTTGCGTACAAGAAACCGCCCATTTACCGATTTGTACTACCCAGTAACGTGGTCAGAAATTGGCACTTTGGCCAATTTCACACAAATTAAAAAAGATACCAATTTCAAAATAGGGTCCAGAGTAAACAATGTAGACATTCTTGACACTAAAATAACATATCCTCTGTTCATTAGTCACGTCTCTAGGCCCCTCTCATATTACTATTGCTTTCTCTTTTGATTTTTATTCATACAAAAAATACAAAATTTACTGTTATGCATTACTGTAAAAATGGTATAAATAATATCAGTGCAATAGTGAAAGAATATTAGACTCCCCAGTTGATGTGTATTGGACGTGTGGTGCGATTTGCTTACTCCTGAACATTGGTAAAAATCAAACATTTCCGCTACTTTGAGCTCAATTTCAAGGTCGTTTTCATCGTGAAACTAATCAAAATCATCTCTATTTCTGCAATATGTTTTCCATTTTATCACATGAGACCAGGAAAACGAGAATACAAAGATAAATACTATACGAAAATACACATCAAAGTCGGCATTTTAATAAAAAAAAAGGCCAGTTTTTTTTTTTTTCATTATGCACTGCATGCTGCAGGATTTTTTTTATGTGGTGCACACTGACCACACAGACCCATTCTCTCACATGTCGGCCTACCAGCTTTCTCCTGCTTGATTTGAAGCCGCTAGAATTATTGAGTACATATACGTCCGAAACACTGGCTTGTAAGATGTATATATATGACCAAACCAGTCAAAGGGTTAATATTGTTTATTATGTAATATTAGATGAATTATGATAGATAAATAAACCATAGAGATGATATTAGCGTCATGTTGAACCATAATAAACTCGCCTCCCTCTCCCCTCCTACCTTTCTTCCATACACCAACAAGAGTCAATAAAGGTAAGTGTGATGTTAAATGTTCATTTATCCATTTTATTATTGCTTTATATTTGTCATTGTTTTCTGTATGTAAATCTGTATTTAATCTTTAAAAAAAATATTTTTTGTTAATACTTTTGAGTGTCTGAAACAGATTAATTGGATTTCCATTATTTCTTTTGGGGAAAATGGATTAGCCAATCGTGAATTTCCCTGTTTGGCAGGCTCTCTGGAATGGATTAATCATGAAACTCAGGGGTCCACTGTACAGTGGAACCCCGAATATTGGCTGATTCATATTTAGGCCGGTTTTTGGGCAGAAATTTTGCTCCATATTTCGGCCGGTGCCTGACTAACCGGCCGTATTAGATGCGTCAGCCTGCCTCCCGCTGAGACGCCGCATGTAGGCGAGTCATTCTCCCTATATCTCTTGGTGAATGAGCAGGTACTCTGCGCATTCAAAGTATGAAAGTGGAAGAGGAAGAGAGAGGGGAGAATGTGCCTTCTTCAGTGATTCTACGATATGTATGATACTAAAGCAGCAGGAGTCGATAAAGGCCAGCTATAAAGTGTAGCATTAACAGCGTCGCAATAAATTAAGTGATAGAAAAAGGACATGAAACTCCTCCAGTGTTATTGGAGGTATATAGGACCACTGACAACACTGCCATCACCACCACCACTATATGTATGGCTTATGCTGCCAATGGCCCTGGTAACCCAACAACAACACCACCACCACCATTCCTCACATACGTAATGACATATTTTATTCATTCTAGAGTGTATATCAGGTTTCTATTTATTTGTATTGTTCAAGTCATATTAGATCATTTGTGATAGATAAATAAATTGTAGAGTTGATATTAGCATCATATTAAAGGAGTATCTTGTCCTGCCTCCAAACAAACTTGCCTCCTCCTGGAACGGATAAACTGTATTTACGTTAATTCTTATGGGAAATATTGCTTCGAATTTAGACTGCTTCGAATTTAGGCTGCTTTTGATTTAGGCCGACCTTCTGGAACAGATTATGGCTGATATTTCAAATTTCACCATTATACTGACTCAAATTTCTTCATTATACTGACTCTGAAATTGTGCAGATGGTTGTAAATCCACAGCAGCAAGCCAGTGGAGGAGAAAGCAGTGATGGAAATGAGAAGATGTAGCAGAAAGAGTCTCTATTGATAGGTTAATTAAGTGTATTCTAACCTAACCACTCTAATCTGGCAAACCTCGCTAAGTGATGGCCGACCTGTATTCACATAAACACTTGCTAAACCCCCATGGGTCCTATAGTATAGATTATTTGTAGACAATAGTATGTGACCGAGACAGGTGGATATGTTCATCTGTCAGTGTGTAAATATGTGTCTGTGACTGTTTCAATACTATTTATGCATCTAATATTTGTGCCAGAACAGCCAGTGGCTATGAAACCACAAGATCTACTCTCAGCCATAAATATCAGAATGTAAAAAAACTATGTAAATTAACCCTTACAGGGTTTCTGACGTACTAGTATGGCTTACACACCAAGGTTTTTGACGTACTAGTACGCCTAAATTCTAGTGCCCTCAAATCTAGTGAAAGAAAGCTGGTAGGCCTATGTATGAAAGAATGGGTCTATGTGGTCAGTGTGCTCAGTATAAAAAAAATTCTGCAGCACACAGTGCGTAATGAGAAAAAAAAAAACTTTGACAGTGTTTTTGGTTTAAAACAGCGACTTTGCACTGTATTTTCGTATGGTATTTATGATGGTATTCTAGTTTTCCTGGTCTCATTTTATAGAATGGAAGACATATTACAGAAATTGAGACAATTTTGATTGGTTTTACAATGAAAAGTACCTTGAAATTGAGCTCAAAGTAGCAGAAATCTTCGATTTTTTGCCAAAGTTCAAAAGTAAACAAATCATGCTACGTGCCCAATACACATCAACTGGTAAGTCTAATATTCTTTCACAAGTGTACTGATATTATTTATACCATTTCTACACTAATGCAGTAGTCTGCATAACAGTAAATCTTCTATTTTTTGTGAGAATAAAAATTCAAAGTGGAAAGCAAAAGAATGTAAGAGAGGCATGGGGACGTGACTAATGAACAGAGGAAATGTTATTTTAGTGCCAGGAATATCTTTCTTGTTTATTCTGGACCCTATTTGGAAATTGGCATCTTTTGAGATTTGTGTGAAATTAGCAAAATTGCTAAATTCTGACCACTTTATTGGATAGTTGAAATCGGTAAATGGGTGGTTTTTTGGTACTCATTCGATAGAAAAAATGGAGTTCTAGCAAAATTATGATTTTTGTCGACTAGTACACTGGAATTGGCCGAAAATAGAGCTCAAAGTGGGCAAAATCGCTGATGCGTAAACATCGTCGAGACTGCTAACTTCGCGAGAGCACAATTCTGTAAGTTTTCCATCAAATTTCATACTTTTGGTGTCATTATGATCGGGAAAAGATTCTCTATCTTTTCACAAGAAAAAATAATTTTTTTTTTTTTTTTTTTAACCCTTTCAGGGTCCGTCCCGTAGATCTATGGCTTTGCGTTCAGTGTCCAAACCGTAGATCTACGTCATGAGCTCAGCTCACTCTGATAAACTGTGAGTGGTACACTTGGGCCTAGATATGAGAGAATACATCTATGTGGTATGTGTGCACCACATAAAACAAATCCTGCAGCACACTGTGTATAATGAGAGAAAAAAAACTGAAACCAAGATTTTCGATTAAAACAGCAACTTTGCAGTGTTTTTTGTATGTTTTTTATAGTTGTATTTGCAATTTCTTGGTCTCATTTGATAGAATGGAAGACATATTACAGAAATAGAGATGATTTTGATTGGTTTTAGCACTGGAAATGGCTTGAAACTGAGCTCAAAGTAGCGGAAATGTTAAATTTTTGTCGATGTTCAAGAGTAAACAAACGACCTCACACGTCTAATACACGCCAGCTGGTGGATCTAATACACATTCACAAATGTGGTGATGATATTTATACAATTATTACAATATTGCATAACAGTAAATCTTCTATTTTTTGGTGTGAATAAAAATTCATTATGTAAATAAAAAATAAAAATGGGATTTATTTGTAAAGCCTCAAAACGTAACTAATGAACCGAGGAAATGTTAGTTTAGTGCCAGGAATGCCTACATTGTTTATTCTGGGTGCTATTTTGAAATTGGAATATTTTGAACTTTGTGTTAAATTGGCCAAATTACCAATTTCCGATCACTTTATTTTGTAGTTGAAACAGTTGACTTGGCGATTTCTTGTGCTCAATCGATAGAATAGAAGTAATACTAGTAAAATAGCTAAGAATTTGGTAGACTGGAATGATGTAATTGGCCTAAAATGGAAGTCAAAGTCGGCAAAATCGCCAATTCGTAAATATCGCTGACACATCAAAATTCGCGAGAGCATAATTTCGTCAATTTTCCATCAAATTTCGTACTTTTTGTTTTATTACCTTTGCAAAAAGATTCTCTACCATTCCATAAGAAAAAATAAAAAAATTTTTTTTGGAAAATTCTTGGACACTGGGGCACCACTTCAGATTTGGGCCTTGGACCCTGAAAGGGTTAAATTTGTTGACCCTGAGAACAAGTCTGGGAGAGGGCCTGTCGACCCTGAAAGGGTTAAGGAAAAATAAGAAAAATAGAATAATAAGAATAAAGAATAAGGATTTTATTGCTCTGTAAAGGTTACATGTGTAATTACAATTTTGGTTTGATAAGTGCAAAGAAAGCCACTATCATGCTGGGGCATTTCGGACAGACTAATCCTAATGCATAATAACTACTTCAATCTAGACAAGATAAGAGTGGTAAACTTTTATTAATATCTTTATTTAATCTTAATACTAATGCGAGGTAGTTGCACATAATAAAAGCAATAGTACAATTAATGGTTCAAGTAGTAATATTTTGTGGATTGCCAGATGTTTAATAGACTAGAGGTCATATAATATAATGTAATAACTGAGGAGATGTTTTGGTTGGTTTGGTTAGTATTAATACTAATAATAATATCTTTATTTACTACAAGTACATGTACAAGGTATACAGGCCTAGCTGACATCAGTGACATACTACTATGTAGAAACTGCTTGTTATACAGAACATTTCAGGCAAATTAGGACAGTTTTGTCCTAGGATGCGACCCACACCAGTCAACTAACACCCAGGTACCCATTTTACTGATGGGTGAGCATAAACAACCGGTGTAAGGAAACACGTCCAATGTTTCCACCCCTCCCCCGGAAATCGAACTCGGACCCTCACTGTGTGAAGTGAGAGCTTTTGCCACTAGGCAAAGATTTTTAAGCAAAGTCCTAAACTTATAAGTAGTCAGGGGATCCTTTACCGGTTCAGGTAGTGAATTCCAGATCTTCGGGCCCTTTATGTGCATTGCATTTTTGCATAGTGTGAGACTGACTTGAGGGATGTTGAAGAGAGCCTTATGCCTTGTGTTGTGACTGTGTGTTCTGTTGTAGCTATCGAGGAGAAGTTTAATAGGAGGGTTTATATTGGAGTTTAATGTTCTGTATATGTAGTAGGCACAATAATATGAGTGTATGTCTCATATATTTAGCAAGTTCAGGCTTTTGAAAAGTGGTGGGGTGTGCTGTCTAGCACAGGAGCTGGTAATCATCTGCACTGCAGCTTTTTGTTGGGTTATTAACCTGTAAACGTTCCAAATGTATATATATGTTTTTACCGCTAGTGCCCCAAATGTATATATATGTTTTATTTGTCATACATTCAACATTGCCACGATAACCCTGAGTCGCCTAGACATGAGAGAATGGGTGTGCGCACTCACTGTACGCCATAGTAAAATAATTGGGAATGCCTGGGTACCATATGCTCTTTTTTCCTATTAAATTTTTTTTCTTTTTTCTCAAAAAATTTGGGGCACTACGGGAGAGAACGTATATATATACGTTTGGACCGTTTACAGGTTAAAGGTTTAAGATGGTTGTTGGCTGTGGTTAATACCCAGGCACAAATACCATAGGTGAGGTAGCAATATATTAACGTTTGGTACAGGTCCTCCATCACAAATTCGGCATCATTGGGACCTGTAGTGTGCCGGATTACTGAGTTTGCCGGATTACAGAGTGGTTTGGTTAGAATACACTTAATAAAATTAACCAACTTGACTTGCACAAAGTTCATTGAACATCGGCAAAAATCGAACATTTCCGCTACTTTGAGCTCAATTTCAAGGTACTTTTCATCATGAAAGGAATCAAAGTCATGTTTATTTCTGCAATATATCTTCCATTTTATCAAACGAGTCCAAAAAATGAGAATACAACCATAAAAGCCATACGAAAATATACTGCAAAGAGGCGGCTAATGGCTGAGGAGTGAACTCCCTTATTTATCGTCCATCTTTTTTATTTTTGTTGTACGTTAAGAAGAATCTTTCCATCATACATTGCCCACATTTCAATGAGATAGCCCAACAAACAACCGAGGAAAAAAAAATATTGACCAAAAATCATATATGGCAAGCCCAAGCCAGGTACTGGAAATAAGTCACTTTGTCTGACTTTTCTGGATTATCCCAGGTTCTCTATACATACACTGCTATGTATGATAATCTATGTAACTGTATTTGCGCATACCTGAATAAAATTATTTACTTCTAGTCTGTCAACTGAGTAAATGAAACCACCCATTCACTTATTTCAATCACCCAATAAAGTGGTCAGAAATTGGCAGTTCGGCCGATTTCACACAAATTTCAGCAGATGCCAATTTCAAAATAGGGTCCAAAATAAACAATGCAGACATTCCTGGTACTAAAATAACATTTTCTCTGTTCATTAGTCATGGCTCCAAGCCCCTCTTATATTACTCTTGCTTACCATTTGGAATTTTTATTCACAAAAAAATAGAAGATTTACTGTTATGCAGACTACTGCATTATTGTAATAATTGTATAAATAATGTCAACCCATTCTTGACTGAGTATTGGACTGGAAGGCGGACAGGTATTGGACGGTGACGTCGTTTGTTTACTCTTGAGATTTGCTAAAGAATAGAACATTTTTGCTACTGTGAGCACAATTTCAAGGTACTTTTCATCATGAAAGCAATCAAAATCATATCTATTTCTGTAATATATCTTTCATTCTATCAAATGAGACCGAAAAAATGAGAATATAACCATAAAAATGTACAAAAATGTACCGCTAAACGGCTGCTAATGGCTGAGAAGTGAACTCCGCTGTTTATGGTCTGATTTCTTTCATTTTTGGTCTACGTTAAGAAGTATCTTTCCAGCATACATTGCCCAAGTTTGAGTAAGATAACCCAACAAACAACTGAGAAAATAATAATAATATAATAAAATAATAATAATAATATCTTTATTTACTACACGTACATGTACAAGGTATACAGGCCTAGCTGACATCAATGACATACTACTGTATAGAAAGCCACTTGTTATGCCGAGTATTTCAAGAAAATTAGGTCAGTGTCCCAGGATAACACCCACACCAGTCGGCTAACATCCAGGTACCCATTTACTGATGGGTAAACATTGACAACAGGTGTAAAGAAACACGCCTAATGTTTCTACCCTGGCTGGGAATCGAATATTTACTAAAAATCATATATGGCTAACCCAAGCCAGGTACTAAAAATAAGCCACGTTGACTTTTTTGGGTTATCCTAGGTTCTCTACACATATGCTGCTATGTGTGATAATCTATATAGAGAAAATAACTTTTGTTTCATGTTTATGGTGGAGTACGAGTGTATATCACAGTTAGCCCTGTGCTACACTCCGTTTTCTCTAATATAAGCCACTAGGACAGGGATAGGAGAATGGTATTTGTATACCATATCCTCTTCATACCTCTGTCAAACTGCTCGGTGTTATGACAAATATTATTTATTCTGGAGTATTTAACATGTTTTATGTTATTTATATTGTTTCTTATGTCATATTAGATCAATTGTGATAGGCAAATAAGCTGTAGTGTTGATATTAGCGTAATAATAAAGCATATTCTCCTGCTTCATGAGACTGAGTTCATGGCAACCAACAGTGGCTTCAAAGTCAACTTATCTTTAATGGATAATGTACTGTGTAGGTGCTTTACATAATGAGAAGCATTTCTTTTATTCATTGGAACCATGGCTAGGGCTAAAAGTAAGCAGGTTAAAACAATAAATGGAGAAAAAGAAATTGGAATGACTTATGCAGCGAGTAGCGCCACCAAACAGTACCAGCAGGTTGGTGTGGCGACCCTGGAAATTTGAAATTATGCTAGCCAGAATTAGTGCCGAATAACTGAAGGAACCGAATAACTGATTGCCGGATTTGTGATGGCAGACCTGTATTGGGTAAGGAGTGTTGTTTGGGGTACATAGTATCATATCTTGGAAAGGGTGCCTACTGATTTTGAAATTTTTCATTGATATATGCTGGATGTAGGAATGAAATTTAAGATTACAGTCAAGGAGAAGACCTAGAGATTTACCCTCAGTATGTCTTGAAATAGGGGAACCATTTATTGATATATAAAGTTGGATATTTAAGGCTCTGTTTTCAAACAATAAGAAATATGTTTCATCTGTGTTGAGAGTGCATTTGTTAGTCATCATTCAATTATATATTTTTGGCAGCTTGTTGTTTACAGTGTCTCTAAGTATAGCTGGGTTTTAGTGGGAATAGACATAATTAGTCACATAAGCATCTAGCACCAGCTTTGCTGGATGCTGGATCTCAGTAAGTACTGACTTTAATTTTTTAATATATGGAGCACTAGCAGGGATGTGTTGATCAACAGTGAGGGTCCAGACCCCCAGTCTGAAAATTCCCCACAGGGTCCAAGAATTTTCAAAAAAATTTTATTATTATTTTTTCTTATGAAATGGTAAAGAATTTTTCTGAAGGTAATAAGCCAAAAAGTACAAAGTTTGATCAAAAAATGATGGAATTACACTCTTGTGAACTTTGCTGTGTCAACAATATTTACGAACTGTCAATTTTTTCCCAGTTTGAGTCCAATTTTCAGCCAATTACATGTTCCAGTGGACCAAGTTCTTAGCTGTTTTTCTAGCATGTGTTCCATTTTATCTATTGAGCACAAGAAATTGCCCAGTCAACTAATTCAACTATCCAGTAAAGTAATCAGAAATTGGTAATTTGGCCAATTTCACACAAAGTTCAAAATATTCCAATTTCAAAATAGGGTCCAGAATAAAGAATACAAGAATTCCTGGCACTAAAATAACATTTCCACTTTTTATTAGTTATGTTTCCAAGCTTTACAGCTGAATTCCTTTTTTATTTTTTATTTCCCTTAAGAGTTTTTATTCACACCAAAAAATAGAAGATTTACTGTTAAGCAATATTGTAATAATTGTATAAATAATATTAGCGCATTTGTGAATGCACATTAGACTCACCAGTTGACGTGTATTGGATGCGTGGTGTGATTTGTTTACTCTTGAACATCGGCAAAAATCAAACATTTCTGCTACTTTGAGCTCAATTTAAAGCTATTTTTAGTACTACAACCAATCAAAATCATCTCTGTTTCTGTAATATATCTTTCATTCTATCAAATGAGACCAAGAAACTGCAAATACAACCGTAAAAGCCATTTGAAAATAAACCACAATGTCGCTGTTTTAATCCAAAATCTCGGTCGCAGTTTTTTATTATGCAATGCTTGCTGTAGGATTTGTTTTATATGGTGCACACTTACCACATAAATGCATTCTTTCATATCTAGGCCCAAATTTACTGCTCACAACTTATTTGAGTGAGCTGAGCTTATGACGTAGTACTACAGCATGGACCCTGGCTTCAGAGCTTTAGAACTATGGCACAGACCCTCAAAGAGTTAGAAAATGCATTACTACTCTGTATATTGTATCAGTTTTGTAGTTTCAATTTGTGTTGTATTTCTATGTAAATACTGAACAAATTTTTAATTTATATATATATATATATATATATATATATATATATAATATATATATATATATATATATATATATATATATATATATATATATATATATATATATATATATACAGTGGACCCCCGGTTAACGAACTTTTTTCATTCCAGAAGTATGTTCAGGTGCCAGTACTGACCGAATTTTTTCCCATAAGAAATATTGTGAAGTAGATTAGTCCATTTCAGACCCCCAAACATACACGTACAAACGCACTTACATAAATACACTTACATAATTGGTCGCATTTGGAGGTGATCGTTAAGCGGGGGTCCACTGTATATATATATATATATATTTTTATTTTTTTTTTCAGTTAATTCCTCTTCTGGTTATCTGTGTCTTCACTGTGCTGATGGCACTAAGCTTACCACCAAGTCGGATGCCCATTGGCTTCTCTCAGGAAGATTTTCATTTCAGTAAACTGTACAAGTGTATCCATGAAGAAGGGAGAAAGGTTATGTGTAATGTTTTACAAACAATATGTTTATGTATGTATTCCAGTGGGGAAATAATTTCCATACAAGATCACTTCAGAAAAATGTTGAAATGGAAAAGAGATGATATGAAGAAAAAATTTTCAGTATTAGACAGGCCACATCTGACGACAAATCTAACAGCAAAAATTATCAATGTACCGGTTTGCTTTATGTGCAAGGTAATAATCACTGGATTTCCTGATATTTTTAATAAGTTGGATATTAATTGCCAAGATAATATAAAATACATAATGGCTAAAAGGAATGAAATATGCCATGAGTATCTGTCTCCTAATTTAAATTTAACACATGAAATTAATGAGCTCAGGAGAGTTTTTAGGGAGATTTATATAAGTGTAGGTGAGTATTTCCAAAAAGACTTCAGCAGTACCATTGCAGTTATGGAGAAAGCTCTCATTGATGCTTGTAATGTTCAGATTCGTCAAATTGACATTAAAACATATGAGGAGGACATTGAGGCATTTAAATCAGATAGCATTTTCAAATTGATTGTTAATGGTCAACGAGAACTTAAGACTTTGTACTATGAATGGCTGACCAATTTCTCTAAATCATCAATTAGTAATGTTTATTCAAGTTTTCCACCACTTAAAATTGAAAATAGAGATATTTTAATAACAGAGTTGCTGACAGTTAAAGCTAATGAGGAAAAACTGCCTTCTGCATTGTTATGTTATGGTTTAGATGGATCTGGTAAGACTTCCCTCTGTATGAACATTTTAAGCAATTGGTGTAGCACTGTTGAAAAGATTGTAAATTTGAAGAGCTTTGATTTGGTGTTTTTTGTTCAAGTACAAACTGTGAAGTCAAGTTCCCTGAAGGAGTATTTTGCTAAGCAGTTAATGACCCAAACAAGCATGGAGTGTGATTCACCTACTATACCATTATTGCAGGAGCTAAATATACTTTTCATTATAGATGACTTTCATAAAAGTAATGAATTTTCAAGAGAGATATTGAAAGAGATATTTGAAAAATTTAAAAATAAACGTATAATATTAACTACTCATCCTCAGTATCTGGAAAATGCAATTTTGTTATCATGTGAACATTATGTAAATTTTCTGTCAGTTGAGATTTGTGGCTTTGATGAGCACAGATTTGTGTAATTTCTTGAGGAAGTTTTCACTGGCTTTATTCATTCTCTGTACAGTCAACAACAAGTACAGTATGGAAATTTCATGTTAAGGAATATTATAATAATCCACTGAGAATCTTCAAATTTTAGATTAGAACTTTATACTAACCACATCTTTGTACCTTCAGTGTATCCATTAAAATTTATAAGTTTACATAATCTAGTATATGTATTTCTGTATAAATGGGATGGTAGAAATAGATTATTCAAACAACCTCATCGAGAAATCTCAGCACTTATGACATTGGTATTTTCCACCCTAAGTCTATGAACAAGTTAGTTGCACTTTTGATCGTAGGGACTACTTATGCTGGCGCAGAAACATCACTGAGGGAAGTGCTGTGGCCGGTGGCTGGAAATTAACATTCAACTGATGCTTTGTTTACTCTTGCCCTCGTGTGTTTGCTGTAAGTAAGTAAGTTTATTCAGGTATACACAAATACAGTTACATAGAATTATCGTACATAGCAGCATATGTGTAGAGAACCTAGGATAACCCAAAAAAGTCAGAGTGACTTATTTCCATTGGGGTCCTTTTACCTTATTATTATAATATAAATGTTATAATATTTTCTTATTATTCTATAATGAAGATAACATCTTATTATCATACTAAAAAGACTATCTACTACATGAGGGTCATTAAGACTATCTACAATATGAGGATCATTACTAGGAATAAGGTAAAATATACACGTATGTTAGCTAAAAAATAGAAAATCATTTCCCTCCCTTTCTGTAGCTACATTCATCAGACACCTTTTGGCACTCTTCTTGAACTGGTTCATGCTATGACTGGCTTTGACATGTGCAGGCAGTCTATTCCATTCCTTTATTGCTGTACAATAAAAGGTGTTTGAAGCCTGGCCAATGACTGGGTACTACAAAGTTGTGCTCTCTCCCCCTAGTACTATGATTGCTCTGGTTCCCAACCTTGACAAAATTGACAGCAAGATATTCTGGACACTGTTTGTGAGCAATTTTATAAACATGATTTAGCTTCAGTTGTTTTACTCTGTCTTCAACATTCAGCATATCCAACTGCTGTAATTCATTCTGGCCTACATGCTCTCTTGGTCCCAGCCCTAGGATGAATCTTATGATTTTGTTCTGGGTGATCTGCAGTCTATCTTTCAGTTTTTTTTGTCAAGGAAGAGTACCATGAAGAGCAAGTGTAATCCATATGGCATTGTATAAGGGCTAGACATAGGGTCCTGCGAGCCTCAGTAGGTAGACACTGTGCTTGTCTATACAGGAACTTGAGTCTGGCATTCGCTTTCTTTACTACACTGTTCCCTATCAATTCTCCTGACATGCATGGGTCAAAGGGGATTCCCAGATATTTTACTGATGAAACCAAAGTGATGGGCTCCCCATTACACTGGACATGAAAATTATTTACCCTTCTCAGTTTATGTTTCGTGCCAAAGAGAATGGCTTCAGTTTTCCCAAGGTGTAATGATAGTTTGTTGTCTACTAACCATTTGCTGCAAGACTCCAGTTCCAATGTTAAAACATTAGCTATATCTTGTGGGTCTTTACCTGACACTAACAGAGCACTGTCATCTGCATACAGTAGGAGTTTGCACTTGACACTGATAGGCATGTCATTGACATAACATAAGAATAATAAGGGACCCAGAATACTACCTTGGGGAACTCCACATGCTATCGGCAGGGGTTCTCATTCCGTTTTGTTGATTTTGACAATTTGTCTCCAGTTGCTAAGGTAGGACTTAAACCAGTCTACAGAACCTATACCGATAGCTTGAAGTTTCTTACATAATATATTGTGGTTGACAGTATCGAAGGCCTTTTGCAGGTCTATGGTTACCATACCTATGAGGTTCCCCTTTGACATTTCAGTTCTCAGATAATCCATCAGATTAATTAGGGAGGTGTCGGCTGAGTAAGATCTTCTAAAGCCCGATTGATAGCTATGGAGAATATTGTTGTCATTAAGGTACTTAACTACTTGAGAGTACACTGCCCTCTCTAGAATTTTGGATATTATACTGAGTATACTAACAAGCCTATAGTTGCTTACATCAGACCAACTATTTTTCTTGAAGATAGGAGTAATTCTGGCCTCCTTGAACCCATCCGGTATGGTATTAGTGGTGATTGATAGATTTATTGTGTGAGCAATAGGGATTGACAGTTCAGATGCACCATCTTTTAGGAACTTAGATGGGATGTTATCCAGGCCAGTGCTCTTAGTTGGGTTTAACCTACTTAGTTCTTTTTGAATAAAGTCATGAGATACACTTACTAGTTGACAACTGTTTGGGGTTACCCCTTTATTGGTATAGTATGTTTGAAACTATCAGAGTCTGTGTTAAAGGTATTTGATGCAGCTGGTAGTTTACTTACTAGTGTTGATGCAACAGATGTGTAGAAGGAATTAAAGCAATTTGCCACTTTAGATGTTTCGTGGCATACCTCGTTATCGATAGTGAGTACTATGTTAGACCTATCTACTGGCTTATGGCTATACCCCAGCTGTTTTAGTTGTTGCCAGAGCTTTCTGGGGTTTTGCTTATACAGTGGACCCCCGCATAACGATTACCTCCGAATGCGACCAATTATGTAAGTGTATTTATGTAAGTGCGTTTGTACGTGTATGTTTGGGGGTCTGAAATGGACTAATCTACTTCACAATATTCCTTACGGGAACAAATTCGGTCAGTACTGGCACCTGAACATACTTCTGGAGTGAAAAAATATCATTAACCGGGGGTCCACTGTACTCTCTAATTTTTGAGCAATAGTGCTTTGCCTTTGCTCCTTTTATAAGTCTCTGCACTCTGTTCCTCACCCTTTGGAATTCATTTAGTGCTGCAATATCCTCTCTGTTTTCTTGAAATCTTTTTAGCAGCTGGTCTCTGAATTTCATATTATCTAATATCTCAGTAGTCATCCAGGGTTCAGTTCTCCGTTTAATCCTAACCTCTTTAGCTGTATATTTTGAGTACAGTATTTACCTTGGATAGCAGCCACAAATTGGGAACTTACTGCATTTGTCCTTGAAGCCTTATTTATTTCTCTGAGATTTTGGGTCCCCACTCTTGCACCTAGAGGTGGACTCCAATACAGTAGGGCCCCGCTTTACAGCGTTTCGCTTTACGGCATTCCGCTAATACGGTCATTTCAAATTATGACCAAAACTCGCTATACAGCTCCCCCCACCTGACTTTCTAATATGGTCACTGTGCCCCACCTGGTTTGTTTACATTCTCTGTGAGATCCATAAGCACTAAGTCTCTCCATTATGTCTGGAAACTCCAAAATTTTAAGTGTTTTTAAAAGTTATTTCATATTTTATATATACTCTGATAATTATACTTATGTATACCTGTACTTAAATAAACTTACATACTGTGCTGGCATGCAGGTACACATTAAAATCAGTAAGAGTGTTTTATGTCTCCAGACGTCATATTAGTAATGATAATAATAATCACCGAGTCTCATTTAAATGTCGTATACAGGTGTCCCTCAACATTCGCGAGGATTAGGGGATCAAGAGCCTTGCGAATGTTGAAAACTCGTGAATGTTTGGTGCCCCAATATATTGTAGGGAAATATAATACAATACTGCTTAACTTGTTGAACCATGAACAATCATAAAATACATGAAAACGTCGTAAATTGTACTAAATATATACATGTTGTGCTTTAATAACATGTATGTTATTAAATACCACAGACTCCACCACTGCCTCCACCAATGCCTCCACCACTTCCTCCACCACTGCGAGTCCCTACTACCCTCCCACCGACCCCCGCAACTGGCAGCCAGCCCTCCCACCACTCAGTGTGGTGAGTGTTTTGTTTGTTCATTATTTGCTATTAAACTACAGTATAAATAATGTAAACACATTCATGACTGCATATTGGAATGGCTATTTGAACAGGTATTGGATGGTGACATCATGTGTTTACTCTTGAACACAGCAAAGAATCAAACATTTCTGCTACTGCTAATAATAACAATAGTAATAATAATAATAATAATAATAATAATAATAATAATAATAATAATAATAATAATACGATATAATTGAAGGAGGAAATTGTACAAAAATACGAGGGAGTGGTTGACACATCTTCAGTGTGGCTTTGTTTATGCTGGAGTGAACATTAATCTCCCTGCTCTTCCAAACATTTCACAATAATTCAGCAGTTGAGGCAGTGATAGAGGCAGTGATAGAGGCAGTGATAGAGGCAGTGGGTGAGGCAGTGGTATTTACTAACATATACGTATGTTATAAATAATAATAGTACGTGTTAATATTAATAACATTTATAATAATAATAATAGCTATTCATAATGTACTATTATTATTTATAACATATATGTTAGTAAATATCACTGCCTCTACCACTGCCTCAACCACTCCAGTCGCACTCAATCTACAAGCACCAAACAATGAATTATTGTGAAATGTTTGGAAGAGCAGGGAGACTAATGTTCACTCCAGCATAAACAAAGCCACACTGACGATGTGTCAACCACTCCCTCGTATTTTTGTACAATTTCCTTCTTCAATTATATCGTATTATTATTATTATTATTATTATTATTATTATTATTATTATTATTATTATTATTATTATTATTATTATTATTGTTATTATTAGCAGTAGCAGAAATGTTTGATTCTTTGCTGTGTTCAAGAGTAAACACATGATGTCACCGTCTAATACCTGTCCAAATAGCCATTCCAATATGCAGTCATGAATGTGTTTACATTATTTATACTGTAGTTTAATAGTGAATAATGAACAAACAAAACACTCACCACACTGAGTGGTGGGAGGGCTGGCTGCCAGTTGCGGGGGTCGGTGGGAGGGTAGTAGGGACTCGCAGGTGGCGGGAAACTTGAATATGATTTGGCGGCTGGGAATTTGGTGGCTGGGAATTTGGCGGTTGGGAATTCGCGAATGTGTGAAGCCCGCGAAAGCTGAAAACGTGAATGTTGAGGGAGACCTGTATTACATTAATATACAAATTTTTGTTAATCCATCTATGATATTTTTTCAAAATTATATAATAAACATGATGCATGACATATAAATATGATAAATACACCCCACAGTAGAATAAATAAACATAAATATGAGATGTGGTAGCAGACGACTTGCACAAGTGATGCCATATTAGAAATAATAATAATAATAATAATAATAATCACTTAGTCTTATTAAATGTCGTATATTACGTTAATATACACATTTTTATTAATCCATCCATGATATTTTTTTCAAAATTATATAATAAACATGATACATAACATATAAAGATGATAAATACACCCCACAATAGAATAAATAAGCATAAATATGAGCTGTGGTAGCCAGATAACTTGTACAAGTGATGCCAAGAATAACATTTTCTCTAATCTAACATAAGAGAAAATGTGTTACTGGGGGTAATTGTTGAAAATTATTCCTTTCGTATGTATACAAATTTATTCAGGTATACACAAATACAGTTACATAGATAATCATACATAACAGCATATGTGTAGACTACCTAGGATAACCCAAAAAAGTCAGACAGAGTGACTTATTTCCATTGCCTTCACTCAGAGCATCATTTCTTCTTAAAATGATGTTACATGAGAATGGGAGTGTTCTTCTTTATTTATTCTACCGTATCAATGTAGAGACAACCTGTACACATTGTAACTTGTACACAAACCAGACGTGTACACTTTGTTTGTTTACAAAACTTACCTTTGCCTGGTTTGTTTATATAACTCTGCGCCTGTCCTCTCTCATGCACTCATTCTTTCTATCTCTCATTTATTCGTTTTATCTCATTTACTTACTCCTGACCCTACATTAAGACTACAAATATTTTAAGGTAAGTAATGAGTGAACTGTATATACATTTTATCGCTCTGGGATGTTTAAATATCATAGAATATATGTGTTGGTGCATTGGCTTGGTATGGTAGCCCGGCTGACTACCATACATACCACACTTGATTTTTTACAATAAATACTACTCATCTCACCCTAGATTAAGACTACAAATATTTTAAGGTAAGTAATGAGTAAACTGTACAGTGGAACCTTGAAAATCGAACGTACCAAATACAGTGAACCCTCGCATAGCGCTATTAATCCGTTCCTGAGAGCTCAATGTTATGCAAAATTATCGTTATGCGAATGAATTTTCCTCATAAGAAATAATGGAAATCAAATTAATCCATTCCTGACACTCAAAAGTATGAAAAAAAAAAATTTACCGCATGAAATATTAATTTTAATACTCACAAACTGAAGAAGACATGCACAGTTACATGACACTTACCTTTATTGAAGATCTGGTGATGATTGATGGGATGGGAGGAGGGGAGAGTGTTGATGGTCTTAGTGTTTAGAAGGGAAATTCCCTTCCATTAGGATTTGAGGTGTCAACTCCTTTTCCGGGGTTACTTCCCTTCTTCTTTTAATGCCACTAGGACCAGCTTCAGAGTCACTGGACTTCTGTCGCACAACATATCTGTCCATAGAGGTCTGTACCTCTCGTTCCTTTATGACTTTCCTGAAGTGGTTCACAACATTCTCAGTGTAATAGTCACCAGCATGGCTTGCAACAGCTGTCTGAGGATGATTTTCATCCATAAAGGTTTGCACTTTAAGCCACATTGCACAGATTTCCTTAATCTTAGAAGTAGGCAACTTCTTCAATTTCTCTCTCTCCTCCTCCGAAGCAGTTTCCTCAGGTGTGGCCTCATGCTGATGAAGATGATCTAGCAGCTCATGAGTGGTTAGTTCTTCATTGTCCTCCTCCACCAACTCTTCCACATCATCCCCACTAACCTCCAACCCCAAGGACTTTCCCAATGCCACAATGGATTCCTCTACTGGCATAGGATTCCCAGGGTTAGCCTCAAACCCTTCAAAATCCTTTTTGTCTACACATTCTGGCCACAGTTTCTTCCAAGCAGAGTTCAAGGTCCTCTTAGTCACTCCCTCCCAAGCCTTACCTATAAGATTTACACAATTGAGGATATTAAAGTGCTCTCTCCAAAGCTCTCTTAGAGTCGATTGAGTTTCTGAGGTCACTACAAAGCACCTTTCAAACAGAGCTTTTGTGCACAGTTTTTTGAAGTTTGCAATAACCTGCTGGTCCATGGGCTGCAGGAGAGGAGTGGTATTAGGAGGCAAAAACTTGACCTTAATGAAGCTCATGTCCCCACAAAGTTGCTCTGCCAAGTCTGTACGATGACCAGGGGCATTGTCTAACACCAGGAGGCACTTAAGGTCTAATTTCTTTTCAGTTAGGTAATTTTTCACATTGGGGGCAAATGCTTGGTGTAACCAGTCATAGAAAAAGTCCCTAGTGACCCATGTCTTACTGTTTGCCCTCCACAGCACACACAAATTAGCTTTGAGGATATTCTTTTGCCTGAATGCTCTGGGAGTTTCAGAGTGATACACTAATAAAGGCTTCACTTTGCAAACACCACTAGCATTGGCACACATGAGAAGAGTAAGCCTGTCTTTCATAGGCTTATGTCCTGAGAGTGCCTTTTCCTCCTGAGTAATGTAGGTCCTGCTTGGCATTTTCTTCCAAAACAGGCCTGTTTCGTCACAATTAAACGCTTGTTCAGGTTTCAGTCCTTCACTGTCTATGTACTCCTTGAATTCCTGCACATATTTTTCAGCTGCTTTGTGGTCCGAACTGGCAGCCTCACCATGCCTTATCACGCTATGTATGCCACTACGCTTCTTAAATCTCTCAAACCAACCTTTGCTGGCCTTAAATTCACTCACATCATCACTAGTTGCAGGCATTTTTCTAATTAAATCCTGATGCAACTTCCTAGCCTTTTCACTTATGATCACTTGAGCGATGCTATCTCCTGCTATCTGTTTTTCGTTTATCCACACCAATAAGAGTCTCTCAACATCTTCTATCACTTGCGATCTCTGTTTCGAAAACACAGTTGAACCTTTGGCAAGAGCAGCTTCCTTGATTGCCGTTTTCTTGGACACAATAGTAGTGATGGTTGATTGGGGTTTACTATACAACCTGGCCAGCTCGGAGACACGTACTCCACTTTCATACTTAGCAATAATCTCTTCCTTCATCTCTATAGTAATTCTCACCCTTATTCCTGTAGGGTTGGCACTAGAAGCTTTCTTGGGGCCCATGGTCACTTATTTTGCAGATGAAATCACCAAAAGCGCTGTAATAATATGAAATGTTCAGATTGTATGCTTGGATGTTACCGCGGAGGCTGGCTGGTAAACAATGCCACTGGCGGAACATGTGAGGCTGGCTCAGGCCGTGCATTAGACGCGTCTCAGATGAATAGCGTTGAGCGAGTTTTTTAGCGGTATGTGAGGCAAAATTTTAGCGATAAAATGTATCGGTATGCGGATTTAACGTTATGTGATGCCAACGGTATGCGAGGGTCCACTGTATCGAACATTTCGAAAATAAGACCATTTTGTCAGACAAACTGTGTACCAAAAATCGAACGCGTTTCAAATTTCGGACCGCCGGGTACGGGACCTGTCCACTGGCCCGCTCTGTCCGCATCCCCGTGCAGGCACCGTGAGCAGTCTAGCTTTGTTTATGCTTGAGTGAACACTAACCTGCGCTCTCATTCACACATTTTACGATTATTTCGTTGTGTTTAGTGCTTGTGGGACTGTGAAATAAGCTGCCATGGGCCCAAAGAAACTTGCTAGTGGTACCCCTGTGGTAAAGAAAGTGAGAAACACCATAGATGTGAAGAAGGAAATAATACAGAAATATGAGAGTGGTGTGAGACTTGTTGAGCTTGCCAAGATGTATGGGAAAAACAAGTCGACCATCGGTTCTATACTGGCAAAGAAAGAACAAATCAAGGAAGCTGATGTTGCGAAAGGTGTTAATATGCTAACCAAAAAAAGACCACAAATAGTTGAAGAGGTTGAGAAGTTGTTGCTGGTGTGGATCAAGGATAAAGAGATTGCAGGTGATAGTGTTTCAGAGATGATTATTTGCGAAAAGGCAAGGAAATTGCATGCCGATCTGGTACAGAAAACTCCTGGAACCAGTGCTGATAGTGAATTTAAGGCAGCAGAGGCTGGTTTGAGAGATTTAAGAAGCGTAGTGGCATACACAATGTTGTAAGACATGTTGAGGCAGCCAGTTCAGACAAACGGGCAGCTGAGAAGTTTGTACAGGAGTTTAAGGGGTACATAGTGAAGAATTCAAACCTGAACAAGTGTTTAATTGTGACGAAACAGGCTTGTTTTGGAAGAAAATGCCAAAAAGGACCTTCATCACACAGGAGGAAAAGGCACTGCCAGGACACAAGCCTATGAAAGACAGGCTTACTCTTTTGTTCTGTGCAAATGCTAGTGGTGATTTTAAAGTGAAGCCTTTACTTGTGTATCATTCAGAAAATCCCAGAGTGTTTAAGAAAAACAATGTCTTTAAGAGCAAGTTATGTGTCTTGTGGAAAGCTAATCATAAGGCATGGGTCACAAGACAAATTTTCAAAGAGTGGGTCAGTGAAGTGTTTGGCCCCAGTGTGAAAAAATACCTCCAGGAAAAGAAATTGCCACTCAGGTGCCTCCTGTTAATGGACAATGCTTCTGCTCATCCTCCAAACTTATTAGACCTCTTGTCTAAGGACTTCAGTTTTATAAAAGTGAAGTTCTTGCCTCCTAACACCACTCCTCTCCTCCAGCCCATGGACCAGCAGGTCATTTCTAACTTCAAAAAGCTCTACACAAAAGCAGTGTTTGAAAAGTGCTTTAAAGTGACCACAGACACTTAAGTTGACCCTAAGAGAGTTCTGGAGGAATTACTTCAACATCTACAACTCCATAAGCCTTATAGGTAAAGACTTTGAACTCTGCATGGAGACAATTGTGTCCAAAAGAGGGATTTTGAAGGGTTTGAGGCTGACCCTGACCCAGCTCACCCTCTGCCTGTTGTGGACTCTATTGTGGCATTGGGGAACACCCTGAGGTTGGAGGTGAGTGGTGAGGATGTGGAAGAGTTGGTGGAGGACCACAGGGAAGAGCTAACCACTGAAGAGCTGCAAGACCTTCATCTGGAGCAGTATCAGACCACAGCTGAGGAACTTGCTTCAGAGGAGGAGGAAGAGGGAGTGGATGAGGTGCCTTTTTCAAAGATTAAGGAGATTTGTGCCAAGTGGAATGATGCCCAAATGTTTGTGCAGAAGTATCACCCTGAGCAAGCTGAAACAAGCCATCTTTGCAACAAGTTCAGTGACAACCATGTCCCACTTTAGGGAAATGTTAAAGAGGCACCAGAAACAGAGGACTGTGGACAGTTATTTTGTGAGACAGGGGTCCAGTGACTCTCAAGCTGGTCCTAGTGGCATTAAAAGACAGAGAAGGGAAGTAACCCCAGAGAGGGCTTTACCTGAAGTCCTCATGGAGGGGGATTCTCCTTCCAAACACTAACCTCAACTCCCTCTCTCCTCCTCCCTATCTTCCAGATGCCGTCACCAATCTTCAGTAAAGGTAAGTAAAAATGTTATTTTATAATTTATGTTATATGTATGTATTATTTTATATGTATGTTATTTTATATGTATATAAAACTGTAATTAATCCCTATAAAATGTATTTTTTGTGTGAATATTTTTGGGTTTCTGGAACAGATTAATTGTATTTCCATTATTTCTTATGGGAAATATTGATTCGAATTTCAGACTTTTTGAAATTAGAACTAGCTCCTGGAACAGATTAAGTTCGATTTTTGAGGTTCCACTGTATATGCATTTTATCGCTCTAGGATGTTTAAATGTAATAGAATATTATGTGTAGGTGGGGTGGCCTGGTATGGTAGCCTGGCTGACTACCATACATACCACACTTGATTTCTTACAATAAATACTACTTGTCTCACCCTAGATTAAGACTATAAATATTTTAAGGTAAGTAATGAGTGCACTATGTGTGTATTGTACTTTTTTATTGTTTTTTTGATGCCTAGTTCTATTGCTAACTTAATATATGTTGGTGTAAACTTGTCTGTATGCATTTATAAGTGGAAAAAAAGGTTGTTCCACTTTACGGCGATTTCCACTTTACGGCGGTAGCCTGGAACCTAACCTGCCATATAAGTGGGACCCTACTGTGTGTATAATATATATATATATATATATATATATATATAATATATATATATATATATATATATATATATATATATATATATATATATGTAATACAGTGGACCCCCGACATTTAATGGCATCGACATTCTATAAATCCGATATTTGATGCATTTTAACGCAAAAATTTTGCCTCGACACTTGATGGAAAACCCGACATTCGATACGATTCATACGAGACATGTCCACGTGTGGCATGAACTGCCCCGTGTGTGCCAGTGTTTACAAGCCAGCCAGTGTGCGCGCATCTAAGGATACATTCGGTACATTCCATATTATCCATATTATCACTGTTTTTGACGCTTGTTTCTGCAAAATAAGTAACCATGGGCCCCAAGAAAGCTTCTAGTGCCAACCCTTCAAGAAAAAAGGTGCTAATGACTATTGAAATGAAGAAAGAGATAATTGCAAAGTACAAAAGTGGAGTGTGTGTGTCGGAGTGCATGATGATTTGATAAAGAAGTTGCCTGCAACTAGTGGTGATGTGAGTGAAGTTAAGGCCAGCAAAGGTTGGTTTGAAAGATTTAAGAATCGTAGTGGCATACACAGTGTGGTAAGGCATGGTGAGGCTGCCAGTTCAAGTCCTAATAGAAGGGGATTTCCCTTCTAAACACTAACACCATCCACACTCTCCCCTCCTCCCATCCCATCAGTCATCACCAGATCTTCATTAAAGGTAAGTGTCATTTAGTCTATTGTTATTAACCCCTTGACTGTCACGGTCGTATATATACATCATAGGAGATACCGTGTTTGACGTATCTATACGCATAAATTCTAGTGGCTTCAAATCAAGCAGGAGAAAGCTGGTAGGCCCACATGTGAGAGAATGGGTCTCCATGGTCAGTGTGCACCATATAAAAAAAATCGGGGAGCCAGTGGTGCATTGTGGGAATGCCATTTCAGTCGTCCTTTTTCAGCATGTCTAGCGGTAAGAAATATGTGACTCCCCAGCAAATCTGGGACTCTTCTCTTCCCAAGTGATGCTCTAACACAGATGGAAGTGTCAGTGAAGATCAATTTCATGATTTCGAGGAGTTTGAGACCAAAAGCAATGGAGGAGGAGGAGGAGGAGGAAGAGGAGGAGGAGGAAGAAGAGGAGGAGGAGGAAGAAGAGGAGGAGGAGGAAGAAGAGGTGGAGGAAGGAAGGAAGGAAGGAGGAAGAGGAAGGAAAGAGGAGGAAGAGGAAGGAAAGAGGAGGAAGGAGGGAGGAGGAGGAAGGAGGAAGGCAGAGGAGGAGGGAGGAGGAAGAAGAAGAAGAAGAAGAAGAAGAGGAGGAGGAAGAAGAGGAAGAGGAGGAAGAAGAGGAATAATAATAATAATAATAATAATACGTAATAATAATAATATGTAATAATATGTTCCCTTGAAGCATGGAAAACAGTTCACCCTATGACAGTGACAAGATAAGGGGAGATAACATCTGATAAGAGCTGACCTTTGATGAGCGTAAACAAGGGTGGAGGGAGGGGGGGCAGCTGTCTATCTATCTAGCTCTCTGTCTCAGAGCCAGGAGGAGGAGGAGAAGGAGAAGAAGGAGGAGGAGGAGGAGGAGAAGAAGGAGAAGAAGGAGAAAAAGAAGAAGGAGAAGAAGAAGGATTAGAAGAAGAGGAAGAAGAAGAAGAAGAAGAAAGAGAAGGAGGAGAAGAAGGAGAAGAAGAAGGAGAAGAAGAAGGAGAAGAAGAAGGAGAAGAAGAAGAAGAAGAAGAAGAAGACGACAATGAAGACGACTACCACATAATAATAATATATAATAATATGTTCCCATGAGGCATGAAAACAGTTCACCCCATGACAGTGACAAGATAAGGGGACATAACATCTGATAAGAGCTGACCTTTGATGAGCGTAAACGAGGGTGGAGCTGATAAGGAAAGATTAGATGACCATCCCCCTCCCTTTGTTTTTGCTGGTACACAAACATTTGTCTGTCTGTCTATTTGTCTGTCTGCCAAACTCCCTGTCTATCCGTCTAGCTCTCTGTCTCAGAGAGAGCCACAAGACTGTGTCATCATCACGTTTACTCACATCTTCAAGCAGAGTATAGCACTTTGTCTGGATTTTTTTGGTTATCCTAAGTAATTTACACTATGTATACTTGTATTTATGTGTACCTGTGAGACAGAGATAGACAGACAGAAAGAAAGAGAGAGAGAGATTGAAAGAGATAGAATGAGGGAGAAATATAATTAGATAGAATGGAAGGGAAGCAGCATCCATCCCCATTGTTTTGACAGGCGGTAGGGGGGGGGGGAGTGAGTAATGAGACAATATGTCATTTTGACAGCAGCCCACTCCTGACTCAAAACAATTATAAACCACACACTAGCACACAAGACAAGCTTGATGAATGGAGATAATAGCAGTTATATGAAAGTATCTAGTGACTATATATGTGTATATATATTATAGAAACCAGAAGCAAGAAGGGAAGGCAGGAATGAAGGAAGGACGAGATGAAAGGAAGGATAAAAGTAAGGAATGAGCGTAAAACACCACTGTGTATGACACCATGTTTCAAAGAGTTCCACAAGCTGCAGAACTTCTAGGAATATGTCCAGTGACTGTATATTGGTATATATATTATAGAACAATACTAATAAAAAACTTTTTGTATTGTTTGTTTTTGTAAACAAGTTTTGTAAACGTATTGATAATTATGTTTGTGTGCTTATTGTGTTGTATACAACGAGTGTATATATGTACATTGCACCATACTTTGGTCTCATAGGCCACATAAGTTATGTGAAAAAATAAAATAGTGAAAAAAACAACAAACCTTCAAATACAAGTAAACTAAAGTTTACCGGGTGAGAGGCAGTCGCCGCTGTTGCCATACGCGGCTCATTTTCTGCAAACTTCATGCCTCTATATCTCGGTAAGACTGATGGG
>NW_026510121.1:0-14757 GCF_026875155.1 Cherax quadricarinatus | reverse complement strand
CAAAGTCTCCCAGAGAGTTATCCCCCTTGGGGACTTTTCTCCTCAAGAAAACATTAAATGTGCCTTTTTACACTTCAAGAATGGGGGCAACACTCTCACTTGTCATCATGCAGGGGGGCCCGCCATTAATTTTCTAGAAACATTTACATCAGTCAGCCCTTGTAGTCCTATTACGCCTTAACAATCTTATTTGGTCACAAGGAGTTCTGCCACAGCTGTGGAAATCCGCCATTGTTCTCCCTTTCCGCAAACCAGGCATTACAGGACATGAAACCTCCCACTGCTCTTACCAGTGCAGTTTGCAAAGTAATGGACCGCCTAGTAAATAGACGTTTAGTGTGATATTTAGAGACACACAGTCTCTCCACTCGTCAATATGGCTTTCGTAAGGGACGTTCTACCATAAACCCCTTACTACGCTTGGATACGTATGTTCGTAATGCCTTTACGAATAACCACTCAGTTATTGCCATATTTTTTGACCTTGAGAAGGTATATGACACAACTTGGAGGTATAATATTTTAACCCAAGCCCACCCCTTAGGCCTTCGAGGCAATCTACCATACTTCCTTAAGAACTTTTTAACTGACAGGAATTTCCGTGTTCGGGTTAATAATGTGCTCTCCCCGGACTTTATCCAAGCGGGATGTGTTCTGAGCACAACACTTTTTCTCCTTGCTATTAATGATTTGGCCTCTAGTCTTCCATCAAATATTTGGTCATCACTCTATGTTGATGACTTCGCTATTGCCTGTGCAGGCGCTGACTGTCACCTCATCAGTTTCTCTCCAACATGCAGTCGACCATGTTTCCAGTTGCGCCACCACACGTGGGTTTAAATTTTCCAGCACTAAAACCCACCAA
The DNA here is from genome assembly GCF_026875155.1 of Cherax quadricarinatus. Lineage (NCBI taxonomy): Eukaryota > Metazoa > Arthropoda > Malacostraca > Decapoda > Parastacidae > Cherax > Cherax quadricarinatus. The sequence continues at coordinate 13,892 of NW_026510121.1, read as the reverse complement.
ATTACTTTCACTAGACGCTCTGTCATCTCCTATCATCCTTTGTACCTCTATGGCTCCCGTATCCCTGAACGTGATACAGTCAAATTTCTGGGCCTCCTCTTTGATCGTAGGTTATCCTGGAAACCTCACATTACCTCTTTGAAGGCAACTTGTCACAGCCGGCTGAACCTTCTTAAAACCCTTGCTCATCTTTCGTGGGGAGTTGATCGTCGAACCCTCCTTCGCCTACATTCCACCCTTATTTTATCGAAACTTGATTATGGTGACCAGATCTATTCAGCGGCATCTCCTGCTACTCTCTCTAGCCTTAACCCCATTCATCACCAAGGATTACATTTATGCCTTGGTGCTTTTCGCTCTTCCCCTGTCGAGAGCCTCTATGCAGAAGCAAACGTTCCATCCTTATCCGATCGCCGTGATGCCCATTGCCTGCGCTATTATGTACGCTCTCATGATCTCCGCAATCCTTCCATTTATAGAATGGTCACTGATATTAGTAGACATTCTTTATTTGTTCGCCGCCCCTGTTTACTCCGTCCCTTCTCTCTTCGCCTTCAGTCGCTCTTGTCTTCTCTTCAACTACCACCTTTCTATGTACATTTAGCATCTCACTTTTCCCTACCCCCCTGGGAAGTTCCAGCTGTTCGAGTCTATTCTTTCTCCCTCCCTTGCTCGAGAGCCCAAATATCTACGGTCGCTTCCTGCTCTCTTTTTCTTGACCACTTTCACTCTCATTCTCATGCCATTGCCATGTACACAGATGGCTTTAACTCTTCTGACGGCGTAGGATTCGCAGCAGTGTTTCCAGACAGCGTCGTACAAGGGCATTTACTATCTTCGGCTAGTATTTTTACTGCTGAATTGTATGCCATCCTTACAGCACTTATCCATATTGCATCTATGCCTGTGTCGTCATTTGTGGTTGTCTCAGACTCCCTTAGTGCTTTACAGGCTATACAAAAATTTGATACACCTCACCCCTTAGTCCTCCGTATCCAACTTTGGCTACGCCGTATCTTTACCAAGCATAAACATATTGTTTTTTGTTGGGTCCCTGGTCATGTTGACGTACAGGGCAATGAACAGGCAGACACTGCTGCGCGGTCAGCAGTACATGACCTACCAGTTTCTTATAGAGGTATTCCATTTACGGACTATTTTGCTGCAATATCTTCCCACCTTCACACCCGTTGGCAACAGCGTTGGTCTACTATGCTCGGAAACAAACTTCAATCTATTAAACCGAGTATAGGTTACTAGCCGTCTTCTTATCACCAGTGTCGAGGTTAGGAGAATACTCTCTCCCGTCTTCGCATTGGCCATACTCGTCTTACTCGTGGATATCTCATGGAGAGGCGTCCTGCTCCTCTCTGTGAGAATTGCCAAAATCCATTATCAGTCAGCCACATTCTGTTGGACTGCCCACTTTATCAACGAGCACGCAGAATTTACCTCTGTCGTCATCTTCGCTCCGCTACTCTCTCTTTATCTTCCCTTCTCGCTGATGGACCCACCTTTCATCCGGACTCTCTCATTGACTTTTTGACAACAACTGACTGACTTCATAAATTCTGATACCTTCAGCCCTTTCTACTTCAATCTCTTGCTACCCTCTACCCCCGTACTATCCCATGCCCCACTGTTTTCTGTAACCTGCTGATCATCCCTCCTCCCTTCTGCCATCCAATACCCTCGCTTCCTTCCCTACCCTGAAGCGCTGTATAGCCCTTGTAGCCTAGCGCTTCTTTTTGATTATAATAATAATCCTCCTCCCCAATTTGATATCCAATTTTTCTTTAGAATCTCCCATAAGTACAGTATCATCAGCAAAAAGTAACTGTGTCAATTCCCATTTTGAATTTGATTCCCCACAATTTAATCCCACCCCTCCCCTGAACACCCTAGCATTTACTTCCTTTACAACCCCATCTATAAATATATTAAACAACCATGGTGACATTACACATCCCTGTTTAAGACCTACTTTTACCGGGAAGTAGTCTCCCTCTCTTCTACACACCCTAACTTGAGCCTCACTATCCTCATAAAAACTCTTTACAGCATTTAATAATTTACCACCTATTCCATATACTTGCAACATCTGCCACGTTGCTCCTCTATCCACTCTATCATATGCCTTTTCTAAATCCATAAATGCAATAAAAACTTCCATACCTTTATCTAAATACTGTTCACATATATGCTTCAATGTAAACATTATCTACACATCCCCTACCCACTCTGAAACCTCCTTCCTCATCCGCAATCCTACATTCTGTCTTACCTCTAATTCTTTCAATTATAACCTTACCGTATACTTTTCCTTGTATACTCTGTAAAAATTATAAAGGAATAAGTTTACTGTCTCTTGTGTCCCCTTTCCCTTTATATATTTTTATTATAATCAAAAAGAAGCGCTAAGCTACAAGGGCTATACAGCGCTGCAGGGTAGGGAAGGAAGCAAGGGAATTAGATGGCAGAAGGGAGGGGGGATGATCAGTAGGTTACAGAAAACAGCAGGGCAGGGGATGGTAGAGGGTAGCAAGAGATTGAAGTAGAAAGGGCTGAAGGTATCAGAATTTGTGAAGTCAGTCAGTCGTTGTCAAAAAGTCAATGAGAGAGTCCGGATGAAAGGTGGGTCCATCAGCGAGAAGGGAAGATAAAGAGAGAGCAGCGGAGCGAAGACGACGACGACAGGTAAATTCTGCGTGCTCGTTGATAAAGTGGGCAGTCCAATAGAATGTGGCTGACTGATAATGGAGCTTGGCAATTCTCACAGAGAGGAGCAAGACGCCTCTCCATGAGTAAGACGAGTATGGCCAATGCGAAGACGGGAGAGAGTAGTCTCCCAACCTCGACACTGGTGATAAGAAGACAGCGAGTAACCTATACTCGGTTTAATAGACTGAAGTTTCTTGCCGAGCATAGTAGACCAACGTTGTTGCCAACGGGTGTGAAGGTGGGAAGATATTGCAGCAAAATAGTCCGTAAATGGAATACCTCTATAAGAAACTGGTAGGTCATGTACTGCTGACCGCATAGCAGTGTCTGCCTGTTCATTGCCCTGTACGTCAACATGACCAGGGACCCAACAAAAAACATTATCTTTATGCTTGGTAAAGATGCGGCGTAGCCAAAGTTGGAACGGAAACTAAGGGGGAGGGTAAAAATTTTTGTATAGCCGTAAAGACTAAGGGATCCCAGACAACTACAAATGATGACACAGGCAAGATAATACGGAAAAAGGCGAAAGATGGATATAATTCATAGTAAAAATACTAGCCGAAGATAGTAAATGCCCTTTTACGCCTGTCCGAAACTTGCTGCGAATCCTACGCCGTCGAAGACTTGAGCCATCTGTTTTCACAGCAATGGCAGAGAGTAAAAGTGGTCAAGAAAAAAAAAAGGCGGGAAGCGCCCATAGACAGTTGGCTTTCGAGCAAGGTAGGGAGAAAGACAGCTCAAAACGTGGAATTCCCAGGGGGGAGGGAAAAGTGAGATGCTACTGTACATAAAAGGGGTATTGAAAAAAGACAAGGGACAAGGAAGGCGAAGGAGAAGGGATGGAGTAAACAGGGGCGGCGAACAAATAAAGAATGCTACAAAATTTCAGTGACCATTCTAAAAAATGGAAGGATTCGGAGTCAGAGAGCGTACATAGTAGCGCGGGCAATGGGCACCGGCTTCGGAAAAGGGATGGAATTCGCTTCTGCTAGAGGCTTCGACGGGGGAAAGCAAAAGTCCAAGGCATAAACGTAATCCTTGGGATGGGGGGGTTTAAAGGGCTAGAGAATAGCAGGAGAGCCGCTGAATAGATCTGGTCATCAAATCAAGTTCATAAAATAAGGGGGGAAGTAGGCGAAGAGGGTTCGACGACCCCTCCCCACGAAAGATGAAAAGGGTTTTAAAGAAGGTTCAGCCGGCTGTGATAATTTGCCTTCAGAGGGGAAATGGAGGTTTTCCAGGATAACCTACGTCAAGAGGAGGCCCAGAAACTTACTGTATCACGTTGGGGATAGGGAGAAATAGAGGACAAAGGAGACGGAGATGACAGAGGTCTAGTAAAAAGTGATTTGTGGGTTTTAGTGCGGGAAATTTAAACCCAGTGTGGGGGCCCATTAAAAACACGTCGCTGCATTTTGGGAGAAAACTTTTAAGGGGGTAACATCCGCCGCACAGGCAATACAAAGTCATCAACATAGTGATGCCCAAAAATATTTGATGGAAACTAGAGGCCAAATCATTAATAGAAAGGGAGAAAAAGTGTTGTGCCAGAACCTCCGGGGGGGACACCTTCAGCTTGGTAAAGTCCGGGAAGCACATATTAACCCGACAGGGGAAATGCCTGTCATTTTAAAAAGTTTTTTAAGGGAAAGGAGGGTAGATTGCCCGAAGGCCTGGAGTGGTTTGGGCTAAAAAATCCCTAAAGTTGTGCATATCCCTTTCTAAAGGGTCAAAAATGGGGCAAAACTGAGTGGTTTTTCCCAAAAAGGCATTACAAAATACGTATCCAAGCGTAGAAAGGGGGTCTAGGGAAACGCCCCTTACAAAACCCAAATTTGACGAGTGGAGAGACGTTGGTGTCTCTAAATACCACACTAAACTCTATTTACTAGGCTTCCCATTACTTTGAAAACTGCATGGAAAGAGAAGGGGACGAAGTGGGGGGGTTTCTTTCCCCGAACTGCCGGGTTTCCCGGAAAGGGAGAACAATGGGGATTTCCACAGCTGTGGAAAAAACCCCTTGTGCCCAAAAAGATTGTTAAAAGGCTAATAGGACTGAAAGGCTGAGATGTAAATGTTTAGCATACGAATTGAATGTCGTGGGGCCCACTCCGATGACGACAACTAGAGTGTTGCCTCCAGTTTTTGAAGGAAAAGGCACATTATATGTTCTTTTAGAGAAAAAAAGCCCCCAAGGGGTGCTAACTCTCGGGCAGACTTGAGGAAAGAATGAGGGGCATAGATGGAGTCCCTGAGAAATACGGACCAGATGATTCCCAATTTCATTGGAAACACTAGGGGGTTTGTATATCAACCCCAACCCCCAAAAAGGAGCCGGGTCGGGAAATATTTCCCACTCAGTTTTCGTATTTTTTTCCAGACGCACTCAAGAGGAAGCAGAGGTGATGGTGGAGAATAATCTCCCAGCAAGTTTTTTTTTAGCTCACGGATACACAGCGAGCGATCGCACGCTTCTTTTTAAAAATCAAGGAGTCGCTCTGTGGTTCTATTGTCCCGGTACCTGCCTAGCGCGCTTTTCAAACGACTGCACGAGCACAAGCAGGAGACAAAAAGGCAGCTTTTCTAGAATGCCTGCCCAAGTTTGGGTATAGAAGAGAAGCGCGGTGAAAACGGAGGACGAGAAGAGGTGTAAAAGCTCATCGTGGGGACGAAGAAGGGAAAACCTTTTTAAAAAAACAGTAGGTGTGAGAAAAAGGTTTCCCAAATTTGCCGATTAAATTGGGGCGTGGGTGCAAAGAGGTGGCGAATATGAAGGGGAAGAAAATGATTGGGAAATGATCATTCATGTAAGCCCGGGGAGAACAGACCAAAGTGAAGTCTAATCCGGGGGAAGAGGGAACTGAAACGATGAAGAGAGAGTATGAATCCGAGATCAAAATGGGGGGCGAGTACCTGGGGGGGGTGGGTGGCAAGAAAAGCCTCTAAATAATTCCACGGGAATCACAGTGAGACCCCCCCCAGAGGAAATGGTGGGCATTAAAAATCACCAAGTAAAAGATGGTGGCGTAAAGACGAAAAAAGGAAGGCAAAAACGGGAAAAAAATGCCCAGAAGGAAGAGAATAAAGAAAAAAGCGATACCCCCTTTGTAAGTGGAACGGGCTGCTGTTAATGCAGCGAAATATGAACAAAAGCTGAGGTATGGAATATCGGCGGAAAGAAAGGGGACTTTCATTAAAGGGCCCATCAGGAAAAGGATTGAAGAATACAAAAATTTTTAGCCTAGAAAAAACAGCAAGGTAATTTTGGTTCCGTAAAACAAACCCAAAAGGGGGAAACTGGGGGAGTAACATCTGAAGCTCACCCCCATTACCCCCGAGGGCCCCTATATTCCCCTTAAATGGCCATGTTGGGAATGATAAAGATACTTGAAATCCCAGGGAAGGGGTTTCCCACGGCTAGAAGGGTTAGAAAAGTCCACAGCGGAGGCAGTGGGAAAAAAAGTTCAACAGGAAGGGAAAGGTGCGCTGTAAAAAAGGAGTTGCGCAGTGGGCAAGGGGAGAGAAAAAGCGGGGAAAGGGGGATCAGTGTCCATGATTGTTTGGGCTCTCAATATATTCAGAGATTGCTTCAAGTGTTTCAATTTGAGATTTATATGGGAGACAAGATTGGGAATGGTGGGGGAGGGTGAGTAAAGATTGGAACTGTTTTGGACTGTACCAAGGGAAAGGGGGGGCGAAAGGGTGGAGGGGAATGGAGAAGCGTGGGAGGGGGGCAAAGAGGAAGGTCATTTCGAGGAGGAGGGGGGAACTAGGGACAGAGACGGGGGGTAAAATGAGGAGGTGGGAAATGGGTAGGGGGCGTTTCCGGACCTTTTTTTTGACTTTGAGAAGAAAAAAAAAAAGGGACGATTGGAGGAGGTCGTACGAGGTCTCATCGATACTGAGGGTTGTGAGAGAGAATCGAAGAAGCAGATTAGACTGAGGCTTGGTAGGGACGTCCCCGAGCCGGGACAGCAAGAGGGTTTGATACGGGGTGATTATGGGAGAGGAACCCCAGAGGGGGGTTAGAAATGGGATACCAGAAAATGGGGGGGCTTTTTAAACGGGAAAAAGAAACACGTGGGGTCCCCTTGGAGGCAGAGAGAGAAACTGCCATGGGAAAGGGGGACTTTGTCCTTTGAGGTAAAGGGTTTCCCCCTCTTTTTAATTAAACCCGACAAAGGCGAGAGTACAAGGCTGAGCTCATGACATTTTAAGGCAGAGGAGATCGATTGCAAAAAGTTTTAGAATGGTCATGGCACCCCGACGGCATTCGGCGATAGATCTGCAAAATTTTACTGGATGGCCAAATCCCAGCAATTTCTACACTGTTTGGTGTAGGGATCACCTTTTTGAACCCTTTTGAACTTGTAACCCATGTCCTGCTATATAAACTGAAAGGACGGGGGTTCTCGGCTGTCAAAAGTTTTAAAAGAGCCACTTGCTAGGGTATCGTCCCCGCCCAGGGGAGGAAAAAGTAATGTCTACCTTTAGGTTGGGAGATCTTGGAGTTCCAGTTTCTAGAATGTCAGTGCCCCATGTCTGGGGAAATTTGTTGAACATGGTATTGGGCAGAAAAGACGGGACCCTACAAGAAGTGAGGGAATGATGTTTTTCAAGAGTGACAGGAAAAGTATCGACATGGGAAAAACGGAAAAGCTCATGACCTGGTAGCATTCTGTACGGTAAGATGGTTACCCCTCAAGAGCATGAAAAGAAAATCTTTACCACATGGGTAGGAGTGCCCCTTTCCAATATATGGTCAAAAAAGATAGGCTGAGGAAATTGGTTTTAAAGTGAAAAAATTTAGTCCCCGTTCAGTCTGAAACTGACGTGGAAAGGGGTGAAGGACGTGCGATCGTTCTGAAAAACGAAAAGTGGAAAAGTATCATCAGCGGGAATTGTTTGTTGGCGTTTAGGGGGGGACCAGAGTTGGTCCGACGTGGAACGGGGTCACGTTTTTGAAAATTGCCGCCCGTAGAGGGAGGGGCCGGAACAAGTAGAGGAGAGCGAAGGCCGATAAATCAAGGGGCAGTCAGGCCTCAGACCTGAAGCGGGTGGGGGAAACACACCTCAACAGGTAAGGGCATGTTGAAGAGTGGTCCCCAAAACAGGCGGGGCGAACGGGGGGCAGTATCAAGAAGGGCCCGGGTACCAGGGTTTAGGCTAGGGGGCCCTGGTTAGGTTTTTCTTTCTTTTTTTTTAAAAAAAAAAAAAAAGAAAATAAAAAAAAAAAAAAAGAAAAAAAAAAGGGGGGGCCGGGGGGGATAGGGCCTAGGGGAATAAAGGGCAGAAAACTCCCTCCCCGCCCAAGAGGACCTCGGGGACCGCAATAGCGCAGATGCAGCATGGAACCCGTGCCATACCCTACCCATCAGTAGAAACTAACAATCCGGGGTAGAAACCCACATCGCCCAGCTACCTCGATGGACAAAGAGAGGGCGGGGCCGGATTCCCCCACAAAGCTACCCCCTTCGGCCACCACCCCCGGAATCCAAAAAGGGGGCTTCCAAAATACCTCGTCGCCCGAAAGACACCCAAAGCTATCGGGTACTGGAGAGGGATGGGGAAAAACCCCAGGGATCCAGATTTCCCGGGCAAAACCCACGCCACCCCCTAAAACCCTCAACGGAAAGGGGTGGACCCCGGTATCCTTTCCCCCACCTAGGGAAATAGCGCGCCTGTGGGAGAAAACCAAAGGACAAAAAGAGGAAGGGTAAAGGGGGGGGTGGGGGGAGGGAAAGGGAAAAAAGGGGGGGATGGATAGGGGAGGGAAGATTGGGGGGTAATTATTTCGGGCTGAGGAAAAGATGATAGGTCTAATTCCTCAGACCAAGAGCCTCTTCACCACGCCAAGGAGCCCCCCTTGAAGAGGTCCCTTTATATAAAGGGACTATACATGCTCTCCGCCAATCCCTAGGTACCTTCCCCTCTTTCATACATTTATTAAACAAAAGTACCAACCACTCCAACACTATATCCCCCCCTGCTTTTAACATTTCTGTCATGATCCCATCAGTTCCAGCTGCTTTACCCCCTTTCATTCTACGTAAGGCCTCACGTACCTCCACCACACTTACATTCTGCTCTTCTTCACTCCTAAAAGATGGTATACCTCCCTGACCAGTGCATGAAATTACCGCCTCTCTTTCTTCCTCAACATTTAAAAGTTCCTCAAAATATTCTTGCCATCTACCAAATACCTCCATCTCCCCTAGGCTTTCTTAACTTGTTTAACTAACTCCAAAATTATTTCTTATTTTCAGTAAAATTTCTTGACAGTGCCTCTCCCACTCTATCATCTGCTCTCCTTTTGCACTCTCTTTACCTTTCTTTTACTCTCCATATACTCTGCTCTTCTTATAACACTTCTGCTTTGTAAAAACCTCTCATAAGTTACCTTTTTCTCTTTTATCACACCCTTTACTTCACCAATCACTCCTCTTTCCTCATGCCCCCACCCTCCTAAAACCACAAACTTCTGTCCCACATTCTAATACTGCATTTTTAAAACTATTCCAATCCTCTTCAAGCCCCCCACTACTCATCTTTGCACTAGCCCACCTTTCTGCCAATAGTCGCTTATATCTCCCCCGAATTTCCTCCTCCCTTAGTTTATACACTTTCACCTCCCTCTTACTTGTTGTTGCCACCTTCCTCTTTTCCCATCTACCTCTTACTCTAACTGTAGCTACAACTAAATAATGATCCGATATATCAGTTGCCCCTCTGTAAACATGTACATCTTGGAGCCTACCCATCAACCTTTTATCCACCAATACATAATCTAATAAACTACTTTCATTATGTGCTACATCATACCTTGTATATTTATTTATCCTCTTTTTCATAAAATATGTATTACTTATTACCAAATCTCTTTCTACACATAGCTCAATTAAAGGCTCCCCATTTACATTTACCCCTGGCACCCCAAATTTACCTACTACTCCATCCATAACATTTTTACCACTTTAGCATTGAAATCCCAAACCACCATTACTCTCACACTGATTCAAAACTCCCCACCATTCACTCAACATTTCCCAAAATCTCTCTCTCTCCTCTACACTTCTCTCTTCTCCAGGTGCATACACGCTTATTATAACCCACTTTTCACATCCAATCTTTATTTTACTCCACATAATCCTTGAATTAATACATTTATAGTCCCTCTTTTCCTGCCATAGCTTATCCTTCAACATTATTTCTACTCCTTCTTTAGCTCTAACTCTATTAGAAACCCCTGACCTAATCCCATTTATTCCTCTCCATTGAAACTCTCCCACCCCCTTCAGCTTTGTTTCACTTAAAGCCAGGACATCCAGCTTCTCTCATTCATAACATCCACAATCATCTCTTTCTTATCATTTGCACAACATCCACGCACATTCAGACTTCCCACTTTGACAATTTTCTTCTTATTCTTTTTAGTAATCTTTACAGAAAAAGGGGTTACTAGCCCATTATTCCCTTTTATATCCCCATGGATATAAAAGGAAAAGTAATAAGACCAAGAACTATTAAAATAAAAATCAAAGAAAACTCAGATGAGTGTGTATAAATAACTGTGTACATGTATGTGTAGTGTGACCTAAATGCAAATAGAAGTAGCAAGACATGCCTGTAATCTTGCATATATGAGACAGACAAAAGACAGCAATCCTACCATCATGTAAAACAATCACAGGCTTTCGTTTTACACTCACTTGGCAGGACAGTAGCACCTCCCTGGGCGGTTCCTGTCTACCAACCTACTACTATAATATATATATCTTCTTTCAACAAACCGGCCATATCCCACTGAGGCAGGGTGGCCCAAAAAGGAAAACAAAAGTTTCTCTTTTCAAATTTAGTAATTTATACAGAAGGGGGGGGGTTACTAGCCCCTTGCTCCCAGCATTTTAGTCGCCTCTTAAAACACGCATGGCTTACGGAGGAAGAATTCTGTTCCACTTCCCCATGGAGATAGGAAATAAAAAAAACTAGAAAGAAAATAGAAGAAAACCCGGAGGGATGTGTATATATATGCTTGTACATATATGTGTAGTGTGACCTATATGTAAGTAGAAGTAGCAAGATGTACCTGAAATCTTGCATGTTCATGAGACAGAAAAAAAAAGACACAAGAAATCCTACCATCATGTAAAACAATTACAGGCTTTCGTTTTACACTCACTTGGCAGGACGGTAGTACCTCCCTGGGTGGTTGCTGTCTACCAACCTACTACTATAATATATATATCTTCTTTCTTCTTTCAACAAACCGGCCATATCCCACTGAGGCACGGTGGCCCAAAAAGGAAAACAAAAGTTTCTCTTTTCAAATTTAGTAATTTATACAGAAGGGGGGGGGGGTTACTAGCCCCTTGCTCCCGGCATTTTAGTCGCCTCTTACAACATGCATGGCTTACGGAGGAAGAATTCTGTTCCACTTCCCCATGGAGGTAAGAGGAAATAAACAAGAACAAGAACTAGAAAGAAAATAGAAGAAAACCCAGAGGGGTGTGTGTGTATATATATGCTTGTACATGTATGTGTAGTGTGACCTAAATGCAAGTAGAAGTAGCAAGACATACCTGAAATCTTGCATGTTTATGAGACAGACAAAAGACACCAGCAATCCTACCATCATGTAAAACAATTACAGGCTTTCGTTGTACATTTCACTTGGCAGGACGGTATTACATCCCGGGCGGTTGCTGTCTACCAACGTACTTAATAATATATATATATATATATATATATATACAGTGGACCCCCGCTTAACGATCACCTCCAAATGCGACCAATTATGTAAGTTTTATTTATGTAAGTGCGTTTGTGTGTATATTTGGGGTCTGAAATGGACTAATCTACTTCACAATATTCCTTATGGGAAAAAATTCGGTCAGTACTGGCACCTGAACTTACTACTGGAATGAAAAAAGTTCGTTAAACCGGGGGTCCACTGTATATATATATTTTAATATATATATATATAATATATTTTATATTTTATATTATATTATTTTAATTTTTATATATATATTATATATATATATATATATATATATACTTACACTTAGGTCACACCACACATACATGTACACGTTTATTTATACACACTCATCTGAGTTTTCTTTGATTTTATCTTAATAGTTCTTGGGTCTTTTACTTTTCCTTTTATATCCAGGGGGAAGTGGAATAAGAATCTTTCCTCCGTAAGCCATGCGTGGTGTAAAAGTCAACTAAAATGCCGGGAACAATGGGCTAGAAACCCCCTTTTTTCCTGTAAAGATTACTAAAAAGAATAAAAAAGAAAATTGTCAAAGTGGGGAAGTCTGAATGTGCGTGGATTGTGCAATGATAAGAAAGAGATGATTGTGGATGTTATGAATGAGAAGAAACTGGATGTTTGGCTTTAAGTGAAACAAAGCTGAAGGGGGTGGGAGAGTTTCAATGGAGAGGAATAAAAGGGGATTAGGTCGGGGGGTTTCAAATAGTTAGAGCTAAAGAAGGAGTAGCAATAATGTTGAAGGATAAGCTTTGGCAGGAAAGAGGGATTACAAATGTATAAATAAAGGATTATGTGGACTAAAATAAAGATTGGATGTAAAAAAGTGGGTATAGTAAGCGTGTATACACCTGGAGAAGAGAGAAGTGTAGAGGAGAGAGAAAGATTCTGGGAAATGTTGAGTGAATGCGTGAGGAGTTTTGAATCAAGTGTGAGAGTAATGGTGGTTGGGGATTTCAATGCTAAAGTGGGTAAAAATTTTATGGATGGAGGTAGTAGGTAAATTTGGGGTGCCAGGGGGTAAATGTAAATGGGGAGCCTTTAATTGAGCTATGTGTAGAAAGAGATTTGGTTAATAAGCAATACATATTTTATGAAAAAAAAAGGATAAAAAATATGCAAGGTACGATGTATCATGTAATGAAAAATAGTTTGTTAGATTATATATTGGTGGATAAAAAAGGGTTTAGGGTAGGCTCCAGGATGTACATGTTTATAGGGGGCAACTGATATATCGGATCATTATTTAGTTGTTTGCTACAGTTAGAGTAAGAAGTAATGGGAAAAGAGGAAGGTGGCAACAACAAGTAAGAGGGAGGTGAAAGTGTATAAACTAAGGGAGGAGGAAGTTCGGGCGAGATATAAGCGACTATTGGCAGAAAGGTGGGCTAGTGCAAAGATAGTAGTGGGGGGGGGGGTTGAAGAGGGGTTGGAATAGTTTTAAAAATGCAGTATTAGAATGTGGGGCAGAAGTTTGTGGTTATAGGAGTGTGGGGGCAGGAGGAAATAGTAGTAATTGGTGGAATGATGAAGTAAAGGGTGTGATAAAAGAGAAAAAGGTAGCTTACGAGGTTTTTACAAAGCAGAAGTGTTATAAGAAGAGCAGAGTATATGGAGAGTAAAAGAAAGGTGAAGAGAGTGGTGAGAGAGTGCAAAAGGAGAGCAGATGAAAGAGTGGGAGAGGCACTGTCAAGAAATTTTAATCAAAATAAGAAAAAAATTTTTGGAGTGAGTTAAACAAGTTAAGAAAGCCTAGGGAAAGTATGGATTTGTCAGTTAAAAACAGAGTAGGGGAGTTAGTAGATGGGGAGAGGGAGGTTTTAGGTAGATGGCGAGAATATTTTGAGGAACAAAGGGAGGCGGTAATTTCATACACTGGCCAGGGAGGTATACCATCTTTTAGGAGTGAAGGAGTGAAGAATGCAAGTGTGGTGGAGGTACGTGAGGAATTACGTAGAATGAAAGGGGGTAAAGCAGCTGAAACTGATGGGATCATGACAGAAATGTTAAAAGCAGGGGGGGGATATAGTGTTGGAGTGGTTGGTACTTTTGTTTAATAAATGTATGAAAGAGGGGAAGGTACCTAGGGATTGGTGGAGAGCATGTATAGTCCCTTTATATAAAGGGAAGGGGGACAAGAGAGATTGTAAAAATTTTAGAGGTAGTAGGTTGGTAGACAGCAACCACCCAGGGAAGTACTACCGTCCTGCCAGATGACTGTGAAACAAAAACCTGTAACTGTTTTGCATGAAGGTAGGATTGCTGGTTTCTTTTTCTGTCTCATAAACACGCTAGATAACAGGGATATCTTGCTACTCCTACTTACACTTTGGTCACACTTCACGACACGCAATTATATATTATATACATACATCAGGTTTTTCTCCTTTTT
>NW_026510120.1:0-14240 GCF_026875155.1 Cherax quadricarinatus | reverse complement strand
GTTGTTGGTGCCCCTTTTTTTGTGGGCCCCCCTTGTTGTGGTGTCCCCTTGTTGTTGTGTCCCTTTGTTGTGGGCCCCCTTTTTGTGGGTCCTTGTTGTTGTGCCCCCTTGTTTTTGTGTCCCCTTGTTGCTGTGCCCCCTTTGTTGTTGTGTCCCTTTGTTGTGGTGCCCCTTGTTGTGGTGCCCCCCTTTTTGTTGTGTCCCCTTGTTGTTGTGTCCCCTTGTTGCTGTGTCCCCTTGTTGTTGTGTCCCTTTGTTGTGGTGTCCCCTTGTTGTGGTGTCCCCTTGTTGTTGTGTCCCGTTGTTGTTGTGTCCCCTTGTTGCTGTGTCCCCTTGTTGTTGTGTCCCTTTGTTGTGGTGTCCCCTTGTTGTGGTGTCCCCTTGTTGTTGGGGACACAACAACAAGGGGACACAACAACAAGGAGACACAGCAACAAGGGGTCACAGCAATAAGGGGACACAGCAACAAGGGGACACAGGAACAAGGAGACACAGCAACAAAAGGACACAGCAACAAGGGGACACAGCAAGAAGGGGACACAGGAACAAGGAGACACAGCAACAAGGGGACAAAACAACACGGGGACACAGCAACAAGGGGACACAGCAACAAGGGGACACAGAAACAAAGGGACACAGCAACAAGGGGACACAACAACAAGGGGACACTGAAACAAAGGGACATAGAAACAAGGGGACACAGCAACAAAGGAACACAGCAACAAGGGGACACAGCAACAAGGGGACACAACAACAAGGGGACACAGAAACAAGGGGACACAGCAACAAGGGGACACAACAACAAGGGGACACAGAAACAAGGGGACACAGCAACAAGGGGACACAGCAACAAAGGAACACAGCAACAAGGGGACACAGCAACAAGGGGACACAGCAACAAGGGGACACAGCAACAAGGGGACACAACAACAAGGGGACACAGAAACAAGGGGACACAACAACAAGGGGACACAGCAACAAGGGGACACAACAACAAGGGGACACAGCAACAAGGGGACACAGCAACAAGGGGACACAGAAACAAGGGGACACAACAACAAGGGGACACAGCAACAAGGGGACACAACAACAAGGGGACACAGCAACAAGGGGACACAACAACAAGGGGACACAGAAACAAGGGGACACAACAACAAGGGGATACAGCAACAAGGGGACACAACAACAAGGGGACACAACAACAAGGGGACACAGAAACAAGGGGACACAACAACAAGGGGACACAACAACAAGGGGACACAACAACAAGGGGACACAACAACAAGGGGACACAACAACAAGGGGACACAGCAACAAGGGGTCACAGTTGGAAGTTGAAGACTCATCTGAATCACAGGAATGTTAGGAAGTATTTCTTCAGCCACAGAGTTATCAGGAAGTGGAACAATCTGGAGAGTGACGTAGTGGAGGCAGCATCCATACATAACTTTAAGAAGAGGCATTCTAAAGCTCTTGGACCGGGAGAAAGTGGACCCAGTAGCAACCAGTGAAGAGACGGTGCCAAGAGCAATGACACGACCCCTGCAACCACAATTGGGTAAATACACACTGTATCACAAACGCGCACTACGATAATCTAACAATACTACTCGATAACTCTCAAGATTATTATAATTATTATATAAGAGACCAATTATTTTAAGATAACATCACTGAAAAAAATGAAGGAGGGGACCAACTTAGATATCCATCCCTCTGTTATCTTCTGTTATCTGTCCTCTCTTATCTCTACTATGTACTACAGTATATTATTCGACGAGCAGGAAGGTTGAAGGTCTCTTGATCCCAGGAACTGGAGTTCTCATTGCTGAAGTATGTAAACAGGGAAATCTTTTTATATTCCCTGCCACCAAGGCAGGGTGGTCCACCAAGGCAGGGTGGTCCACCAAGGCAGGGTGGTCCACCAAGGCAGGGTGACCCACCATGGCAGGGTGGTCCACCAAGGCAGGGTGGTCCACCAAGGCAGGGTGGTCCACCAAGGCATGGTGGTCCACCAAGGCAGGGTGGTCCACCAAGGCAGGGTGGCCCACCAAGGCAGGGTGGCCCACCAAGGCAGGGTGGCCCACCAAGGCAGGGTGGTCCACCAAGGCAGGGTGGCCCACCAAGGCAGGGTGGTCCACCAAGGCAGAGTGGTCCACCAAGGCAGGGTGGTCCACCAAGGCAGGGTGGTCCACCAAGGCAGGGTGGTCCACCAAGGCAAGGTGGTCCACCAAGGCAGGGTGGTCCACCAAGGCAGGGTGGTCCACCAAGGCAGGGTGGACCACCAAGGCAGGGTGGACCACCAAGGCAGGGTGGTCCACCAAGGCAGGTGTGGCCCACCAAGGCAGGGTGGACCACCAAGGCAGGGTGGACCACCAAGGCAGGGTGGCCCACCAAGGCAGGGTGGACCACCAAGGCAGGGTGGTCCACCAAGGCAGGGTGGTCCACCAAGGCAGGGTGGCCCACCAAGGCAGGGTGGCCCACCAAGGCAGGGTGGCCCACCAAGGCAGGGTGGTCACCAAGGCAGGGTGGTCCACCAAGGCAGGGTGGTCCACCAAGGCAGGGTGGTCCACCAAGGCAGGGTGGCCCACCATGGCAGGGGTGGTCCACCAAGGCAGGGTGGTCCACCAAGGCAGGGTGGTCCACCAAGGTAGGGTGGACCACCAAGGCAGGGTGGTCCACCAAGGCAGGGTGGTCCACCAAGGCAGGGTGGACCACCAAGGCAGGGTGGACCACCAAGGCAGGGTGGTCCACCAAGGCAGGGTGGACCACCAAGGCAGGGTGGTCCACCAAGGCAGGGTGGTCCACCAAGGCAGGGTGGTCCACCAAGGCAGGGTAGCCCACCAAGGCAGGGTGGTCCACCAAGGCAGGGTGGTCCACCAAGGCAGGGTGGCCCACCAAGGCAGGGTGGTCCACCAAGGCAGGGTGACCCACCAAGGCAGGGTGGCCCACCAAGGCAGGGTGGTCCACCAAGGCAGGGTGACCCACCAAGGCAGGGTGGCCCACCAAGGCAGGGTGGTCCACCAAGGCAGGGTGTCCACCAAGGCAGGGTGGTCCACCAAGGCAGGGTGGTCCACCAAGGCAGGGTGGTCCACCAAGGCAGGGTGGTCCACCAAGGCAGGGTGGTCCACCAAGGCAGGGTGGTCCACCAAGGCAGGGTGGACCACCAAGGCAGGGTGACCCACCAAGGCAGGGTGGTCCACCAAGGCAGGGTGGCCCACCAAGGCAGGGTGGCCCACCAAGGCAGGGTGGCCCACCAAGGCAGGGTGGCCACCAAGGCAGGGTGGTCCACCAAGGCAGGGTGGTCCATCAAGGCAGGGTGACCCACCAAGGCAGGGTGACCCACCAAGGCAGGGTGGCCCACCAAGGCAGGGTGGACCACCAAGGCAGGGTGGACCACCAAAGCAGGTTGGTCCACCAAGGCAGGGTGGTCCACCAAGGCAGGGTGGCCCACCAAGGCAGGGTGGCCCACCAAGGCAGGGTGGCCCACCAAGGCAGGGTGGCCCACCAAGGCAGGGTGGCCCACCAAGGCAGGGTGTCCACCAAGGCAGGGTGGCCCACCAAGGCAGGGTGGTCCACCAAGGCAGGGTGGTCCACCAAGGCAGGGTGGGCCCACCAAGGCAGGGTGGCCAACCAAGGCAGGGTGGTCCACCAGGCAGGGTGGCCCACCAAGGCAGGGTGGCCCACCAAGGCAGGGTGGTCCACCAAGGCAAGGTGGACCACCAAGGCAGGGTGGTCCACCAAGGCAGGGTGGTCCACCAAGGCAGGGTGGACCACCAAGGCAGGGTGGACCACCAAGGCAGGGTGGTCCACCAAGGCAGGGTGGCCCACCAAGGCAGGGTGGACCACCAAGGCAGGGTGGACCACCAAGGCAGGGTGGCCCCCCAAGGCAGGGTGGACCACCAAGGCAGGGTGGCCCACCAAGGCAGGGTGGTCCACCAAGGCAGGGTGGCCCACCAAGGGCAGGGTGGCCCACCAAGGCAGGGTGGCCCACCAAGGCAGGGTGGTCCACCAGGCAGGGGGCCCACCAAGGCAGGGTGGTCCACCAAGGCAGGGTGGTCCACCAAGGCAGGGTGGTCCACCAAGGCAGGGTGGTCCACCAAGGCAGGGTGGTCCACCAAGGCAGGGTGGTCCACCAAGGCAGGGTGGCCCACCATGGCAGGGTGGTCCACCAAGGCAGGGTGGTCCACCAAGGCAGGGTGGTCCACCAAGGTAGGGTGGACCACCAAGGCAGGGTGGTCCACCAAGGCAGGGTGGTCCACCAAGGCAGGGTGGACCACCAAGGCAGGGTGGACCACCAAGGCAGGGTGGTCCACCAAGGCAGGGTGGACCACCAAGGCAGGGTGGTCCACCAAGGCAGGGTGGACCACCAAGGCAGGGTGGTCCACCAAGGCAGGGTGGTCCACCAAGGCAGGGTGGTCCACCAAGGCAGGGTAGCCCACCAAGGCAGGGTGGTCCACCAAGGCAGGGTGGTCCACCAAGGCAGGGTGGCCCACCAAGGCAGGGTGGTCCACCAAGGCAGGGTGACCCACCAAGGCAGGGTGGCCCACCAAAGCAGGGTGGTCCACCGAGGCAGGGTGACCCACCAAGGCAGGGTGGCCCACCAAGGCAGGGTGGTCCACCAAGGCAGGGTGGTCCACCAAGGCAGGGTGGTCCACCAAGGCAGGGTGGTCCACCAAGGCAGGGTGGTCCACCAAGGCAGGGTGGTCCACCAAGGCAGGGTGGTCCACCAAGGCAGGGTGGTCCACCAAGGCAGGGTGGACCACCAAGGCAGGGTGACCCACCAAGGCAGGGTGGTCCACCAAGGCAGGGTGGCCCACCAAGGCAGGGTGGCCCACCAAGGCAGGGTGGCCCACCAAGGCAGGGTGGCCACAAGGCAGGGTGGTCCACCAAGGCAGGTGGTCCATCAAGGCAGGGTGACCCACCAAGGCAGGGTGACCCACCAAGGCAGGGTGGCCCACCAAGGCAGGGTGGACCACCAAGGCAGGGTGGACCACCAAGGCAGGTTGGTCCACCAAGGCAGGGTGGTCCACCAAGGCAGGGTGGCCCACCAAGGCAGGGTGGCCCACCAAGGCAGGGTGGTCCACCAAGGCAGGGTGGCCCACCAAGGCAGGGTGGCCCACCAAGGCAGGGTGGTCCACCAAGGCAGGGTGGCCCACCAAGGCAGGGTGGTCCACCAAGGCAGGGTGGACCACCAAGGCAGGGTGGTCCACCAAGGCAGGGTGACCACCAAGCAGGGTGGCCCACCAAGGCAGGGTGGACCACCAAGGCAGGGTGGCCCACCAAGGCAGGTGGTCCACCAAGGCAGGGTGGTCCACCAAGGCAGGGTGGCCCACCAAGGCAGGGTGGCCAACCAAGGCAGGGTGGTCCACCAAGGCAGGGTGGCCCACCAAGGCAGGGTGGCCCACCAAGGCAGGGTGGTCCACCAAGGCAGGGTGGCCACCAAGGCAGGGTGGTCCACCAAGGCAGGGTGGACCACCAAGGCAGGGTGGCCCAACAAGGCAGGGTGGCCCACCAAGGCAGGGTGGACCACCAAGGCAGGGTGGCCCACCAAGGCAGGGTGGTCCACCAAGGCAGGATGGTCCAACAAGGCAGGGTGGTCCACCAAGGCAGGGTGGTCCACCAAGGCAAGGTGGTCCACCAAGGCAGGGTGGACCACCAAGGCAGGGTGGCCCACCAAGGCAGGGTGACCCACCAAGGCAGGGTGGACCACCAAGGCAGGGTGAACCACCGAGGCAGGGTGGACCACCAAGGCAGGGTGGACCTCTAAGGCAGGGTGACCCACCAAGGCAGGGTGACCCACCAAGGCAGGGTGGACCACTAAGGTAGGGTGACCCACCAAGGCAAGGTGGACCACCAAGGCAGGGTGGACCACCAAGGCAGGGTGACCCACCAGGGCAAGGTGGACCACCAAGGCAGGGTGACCCACCAAGGCAGGGTGACCCACCAAGGCAGGGTGACTCACCAAGGCAGGGTGACCCACCAAGGGAGGGTGACCCACCAAGGCAGGGTGGACCACCAAGGCAGGGTGGACCACCAAGGCAGGGTGCCACCAAGGCAGGGTGGACCACCAAGGCAGGGTGGCCCACCAAGGCAGGGTGGACCACCAAGGCATGGTGGACCACCAAGGCAGGGTGGCCCACCAAGGCAGGATGGCCCACCAAGGCAGGGTGGTCCACCAAGGCAGGGTGGCCCACCAAGGCAGGGTGGCCCACCAAGGCAGGGTGGACCACCAAGGCAGGGTGGCCCACCAAGGCAGGGTGGACCACCAAGGCAGGGTGGCCCACCAAGGCAGGGTGGCCACCAAGGCAGGGTGGCCCACCAAGGCAGGGTGGCCCACCAAGGCAGGGTGGTCCACCAAGGCAGTGTGGCCCACCAAGGCAGGGTGGCCCACCAAGGCAGGGTGGTCCACCAAGGCAGGGTGGACCACCAAGGCAGGGTGGTCCACCAAGGCAGAGTGACCCACCAAGGCAGAGTGACCCACCAAGGCAGAGTGACCCACCAAGGCAGGGTGACCCACCAAGGCAGAGTGACCCACCAAGGCAGAGTGACCCACCAAGGCAGGGTTGTCCACCAAGGCAGAGTGACCCACCAAGGCAGAGTGACCCACCAAGGCAGAGTGACCCACCAAGGCAGAGTGACCCACCAAGGCAGAGTGACCCACCAAGGCAGAGTGACCCACCAAGGCAGAGTGACCCACTAATTCAGAGTGACCCACCAAGGCAGAGTGATCCACCAAGGCAGAGTGACCCACCAAGGCAGAGTGACCCACCAAGGCAGAGTGACCCACCAAGGCAGAGTGACCCACCAAGGCAGAGTGACCCACCAAGGCAGAGTGACCCACCAAGGCAGAGTGGCCCGAAACAGAACTTTCACCATTATTCACTCCTACTTAACACGCTCACGCACACTTGCTGGAAGTCCAAGCCCCTCGCACACAAAACCTCCAACCTTTCCTAGTCTGACTCCAACCCCACCTTACCTTCACTACAGATTCATACACTCTCTAAGTCATTCTATTTCGTTACATCCTCTCTCCATGTCCGAACCACCTCAGTAATCCCTCCTCAGCACCACCTCAACAACCCCTCCTCAGCACCACCTCGAGAACCCCTCCTCAGCACCACCTCAACAACCCCTCATCAGCACCACCTCAACAAACCCTCCTCAGCACCACCTCAACAACCCCTCCTCAGCACCACCTCAACAACCCCTCCTCAGTACCACCTCGAGAACCCCTCCTCAGCCCTCTGTATAATAGTTTTGGTAACCCTACACCTCGTAATTTCCAAACAACAGATTCTGTGCATTATATTCACACCACACAGACATGACATCTCAGACATGACATCTCAGACATGACATCTCCACTGCCTCCAGCCTTCTCCTCGCTGCAACATTCATCACCCATGCTTCACACCCATATAAGAGCGTTGGTAAAACTATACTCTCATACATTCCCCTCTTTGCCTCCAAGGACAAAGTTCTTTGTCTCCACAGACTCCTAAGTGCACCACTCACTCTTTTCCCCTCATCAATTCTATGATTCACCTCATCTCTCATAGACCCATCCGCTGACACGTCCACTCCCAAATATCTGAATACATTCACCTCCTCCATACTCTCTCCCTCCAATCTGATATCCAATCTTTCATCACCTAATATTTTTGTTATCCTCATTACCTTACTCTTTCCTGTATTCACTTTAATTTTCTTCTTTTGCACACCCTACCAAATTCATCACCAACCTCTGCAATTCTCTTCAAATCTGCCAAGAGCACTGTGTCATCAACAAAGAGCAGCTGTGACAACTCCCACTTTGTGTGTGATTCTTTATCTTTTAACTCCACGCCTCTTGCCAAGACCCTCGCATTTACTTCTCTTAACAACCCCATCTATAAATATAGTTAAACAACCACGGGTGACATCACACATCCTTGTCTAAGGCCTTACTTTTACTGGGAATAATCTCCCTCTCTCCTACATACTCTAACACACACACATACCCAGGCAGGAACCATACATGGTTTTAAGGGGAGGTATGTAGAGCTCATAGGCAGGAGAGAGAGAGGACCTAGTAGCAATCAGCGAAGAGGCGGGGCCAGGAGCTGTGACTCTGACCCTGCAACCACAAATAGGTGAGTACATACATACACATCATATATATATATATATATATATATATATATATATATATATATATATATTATATATATATATATATATTATATGTGTGTGTGTGTGTGTGTGTGTACTCACCTAGTTGAGGTTGCGGGGTCGAGTCACAGCTCCTGGCGCCGCCTCTTCACTGTGTGTGTGTAGTGTTGTGTGTGTGTGTGTGTGTGTGTGTGTGTGTGTGTGTGTGAGTGTGTGTGTGTGTGATGTGTGTGTGTGTGTGTGTGTGTGTGTGTGTGTGTGTGTGTGTGTGTGTGTGAGTGTGTGTGTTGTGTGTGTGTGTGTGTGTGTGTGTGTGGTGTGTGTGTGTGTGTGAGTGTGTGTGTGTGTGTGTGTGTGTGTGTGTGTGTGTGTGTGTGTGTGTGTGTGTGTGTGTACTCACCTAGTTGTACTCACCTAGTTGAGGTTGCGGGGGTCGAGTCCGAGCTCCTGGCCCCGCCTCTTCACTGATCGCTACTAGGTCACTCTCCCTGAGCCGTGAGCTTTATCGTTACCTCTGCTTAAAGCTATGTATGGATCCTGCCTCCACTACATCGCTTCCCAAACTATTCCACTTACTGACTACTCTGTGGCTGAAGAAATACTTCTAACATCCCTGTGATTCATCTGTGTCCTTTAGCTTCCAACTGTGTCCCCTTGTTACTGTGTCCAATCTCTGGAACATCCTGTTTTTGTCCACCTTGTCAATTCCTCTCAGTATTTTGTATGTCGTTATCATGTCCCCCCTATCTCTCCTGTCCTCCAGTGTCGTCAGGTTGATTTCCCTTAACCTCTCCTCGTAGGAACATACCTCTTAGCTCTGGGGACTAGTCTTGTTGCAAACCTTTGCACTTTCTCTAGTTTCTTTACGTGCTTGGCTAGGTGTGGGTTCCAAACTGGTGCCGCATACTCCAATATGGGCCTAACGTATACGGTGTACAGGGTCCTGAACGATTCCTTATTAAGATGTCGAATGCTGTTCTGAGGTTTGCTAGGCGCCCATATGCTGCAGCAGTTATTTGGTTGATGTGCGCTTCAGGAGAATGTGCCTGGTGTTATACTCACCCCAAGATCTTTTTTCCTTGAGTGAGGTTTGTAGTCTCTGACCCCCTAGACTGTATCCGTTTGCGGCCTTCTTTGCCTTCCCCAATCTTCATGACTTTGCACTTGGTGGGATTGAACTCCAGGAGCCAATTGCTGGACCAGTTCTGCAGCCTGTCCAGATCCCTTTGTAGTTCTGCCTGGTCTTCGATCGAGTGTATTCTTCTCATCAACTTCACGTCATCTGCAAACAGGGACACCTCAGAGTCTATTCCTTCCGTCATGTCGTTCACAAATACCAGAAACAGCACTGGTCCTAGGACTGACCCCTGCGGGACCCGCTGGTCACAGGTGCCCACTCTGACACCTCGCCACGTACCATGACTCGCTGCTGTCTTCCTGACAAGTATTCCCTGATCCATTGTAGTGCCTTCCCTGTTATCCCTGCTTGGTCCTCCAGTTTTTGCACCAATCTCTTGTGTGGAACTGTGTCAAACGCCTTCCTTGCAGTCCAAGAAAATGCAATCCACCCACCCCTCTCTCTCTTGTCTTACTGCTGTCACCATGTCATAGAACTCCAGTGTGTGTGTGTGTGTGTGTGTGTGTGAGTGTGTGTGTACTCACCTAGTTGTACTCACCTAGTTGAGGTTGCGGGGGTCGAGTCCGAGCTCCTGGCCCCGCCTCTTCACTGATCGCTACTAGGTCACTCTCCCTGAGCCGTGAGCTTTATCATACCTCTGCTTAAAGCTATGTATGGATCCTGCCTCCACTACATCGCTTCCCAAACTATTCCACTTACTGACTACTCTGTGGCTGAAGAAATACTTCCTAACATCCCTGTGATTCATCTGTGTCTTCAACTTCCAACTGTGTTCCCTTGTTACTGTGTCCAGTCTCTGGAACATCCTGTCTTTGTCCACCTTGTCAATTCCTCTCAGTATTTTGTATGTCGTTATCATGTCCCCCCTATCTCTCCTGTCCTCCAGTGTGTATGTGTGTGTGTGTGTGTACTCACCTATTTGTACTCACCTATTTGTGGTTGCAGGGCTCGAGTCCTAGCTCCTGGCCCCGCCTCTTCACCGGTTGCTACTAGGCCCTCTCTCTCCCCGCTCCATGAGCTTTATCAAACCTCGTCTTAAAACTGTGTATGGTTCCTGCCTCCACTACGTCATTTTCTAGGCTATTCCACTGCCTTACAACTCTATGACTGAAGAAATACTTCCTACTATCTCTCTGACTCATTTGTGTCTTCAACTTCCAATTGTGGCCTCTTGTTTCCGTGTGTCCCCTCCCTGGAACATCCTGTCCTTGTCCACCTTGTCTATTCCACGCAGTATTTTATATGTCGTTATCATGTCTCCCCTGACCCTCCTGTCCTCCAGTGTGGTCAGGCCGATTTCCCTTAATCTTTCCTCATAGGACATTCCCCTTAGCTCTGGAACTAACCTTGTCGCAAACCTTTGTACTTTCTCTAGTTTCTTGACGTGCTTTATCAAGTGCGGGTTCCAAACAGGTGCTGCATACTCCAGTATGGGCCTGACATACACGGTGTACAGTGTCTTGAATGATTCCTTACAAAGGTATCGGAATGCTGTTCTCAGGTTTGCCAGGCGCCCATATGCTGCAGCAATTATCTGATTGATGTGTGCTTCCGGAGACATGCTCGGTGTTATACTCACCCCAAGATCTTTCTCCTTGAGTGAGGTTTGCAGTCTTTGGCCACCTAGCCTATACTCTGTCTGTGGTCTTCTGTGCCCTTCCCCTATCTTCATGACTTTGCATTTGGCAGGATTAAATTCGAGAAGCCATTTGCTGGACCAGGTGTCCAGTCTGTCCAGGTCTCTTTGAAGTCCTGCCTGGTCCTCATCAGATTTAATTCTCCTCATTAACTTCACATCATCTGCAAACAGGGACACTTCTGAGTCTAACCCTTCCATCATGTCGTTCACATATACCAAAAATAGCACTGGTCCTAGGACCAACCCCTGTGGGACCCCGCTCGTCACAGGTGCCCACTGTGATACATCATTACGTACCATGACTCGTTGTTGCCCCCCCTGTCAGGTATTCTCTGATCCATTGCAGTGCCCTTTTTGTTATATGCGCCTGATGCTCTATTTTCTGCACTAATCTCTTGTGGGGAACTGTGTAAAAGGGCCCTTCTTGCAGTCCAAGAAGATAAACAACCCACCCCTCTCTCTCTTGTGTGTGTGGTGTGTGTGTGTGTGTGTGGGTGTGTGTGTGTGGTGTGTGTGTGTGTTGTGTGTGTTTGTGTGTGTGTGTGGTGTGTGTTGTGTGTGGTGTGGTGTGTGTGTGTGTGGAGGTGTGAGTGGGGTGTGTGTGTTGTGTGTGTGTGGTGTGTGTGGTGTGGTGTGTTGTTGGTGTGTGTGTGTGTGTGTGTGTGTGTGTGTGTGTGTGGTGTGTACACACAGGAATGCTAGAAGAGTGTAACACGCTGTGACACAATTCCCGTCTTCACCAACTAAAAAAACACCCAAGTAAACAAATTTTGCTTGGAATATCATAACTGAACCGCCATTTTTCCTACTTTGAACCTTTTGGTTTATTTTGAACCTTTTGGGTGCTACTTTGAACCTGTTGGTTTTTACTTTGAACCTGTGGTGTTACTTTGAACCTTTTGGTGTTACTTTGAACCGTTGGGTTACTTTGAACCTGTTGGTGTTACTTTAAACCTGTTGGGTTACTTTGAACCTTTTGGGTGTTACTTTAAACCCTCTTGGTTTATTTGAACCTTTTGGTGTTACTTTAAAACCTGTTGGTGTTACTTTAACCTTTTGGTGTTACCTTGAACCTGTTGGTGTTATTTAAAACCTTTTGGGTTTACTTTGAAACTGTTGGTTTTTAATTTAAACCCTGTTGGTGTTCCCTTTGAACCTGTTGGTGTTACTTTGAACCTTTTTGGTTTTTACTTTGAACCTGTTGGTGTTATTTTGAACCTTTGGGTGTTACTTTGAACCTTTTGGGTGTTACCTTGAACCTGTTGGTTTTTACTTTAAACCCTGTTGGTGTTACTTTGAACCCTGTTGGTGTTACTTTAAACCCTTTTTGGTGTTACCTTAAACCTTTGGTTTTACTTTGAACCTGTTGGTTTATTTTAAAACCTTTGATGTAACCTTGAACCCTGTTGGTGTTATTTTTGAACCTTTTTTGGTGTTACTTTAAACCCTGTTGGTTTACTTTGAACCTGTTGTGTTATTTGAACCTTTTGGGGTTACTTTGAACCTGTTGGTGTTATTTTGACCTGTTGGTGTTACTTTTAAACCTGTTGGTGTTACTTTGAACCTGTTGGTGTTACTTTGAACCTGTTGGTGTTACTTTGAACCTGTTGGTGTTACTTTGAACCTGTTGGTGTTACTTTGAACCTGTTGGTGTTACTTTGAACCTGTTGGTGTTACTTTGAACCTGTTGTGTTACTTTGAACCTGTTGGTGTTACTTTGAACCTGTTGGTGTTACCTTGAACCTGTTGGTGTTACTTTGAACCTGTTGGTGTTACTTTGAACCTCTTGGTGTTACTTTGAACCTGTTGGTGTTACCTTGAACCTCTTGGTGTTACTTTGAACCTCTTGGTGTTACTTTGAACCTGTTGGTGTTACCTTGAACCTGTTGGTGTTACTTTGAACCTGTTGGTGTTACTTTGAACCTGTTGGTGTTACTTTGAACCTGTTGGTACTGCCACTACGACTACCACTAACACCACTACCACTACTACCACCATTACCAACACTGCCACTAATAAAAATATCACAACTACTACCACTGCCACTACCACAACTTCCCCTACTACCACCACTACTACTACTATCACCACTAGCACCACTAACGCAACTACCACAACTACCACCACTACCACCACTAAAGACACCTACCGCACTACCATCACAGCCACAACTACCACCACCACTACCACACTACCACCACCACCACTTCCACCACTACCACAACTACCACCACACCACCACCACTTCCCCCACTACCACAACTACCACCACTACCACCACCACTTCCCCCACTACCACAACTACCACCACTACCACCACCACTTCCCCCACTACCACAACTACCACCACTACCACCACCACTTCCCCCACTACCTCAACTACCACCACTACCCACCACCACTTCCACCACTACCACAACTACCACCACTACCACCACCACTTCCACCACTACTACAACTACCACCACTACCACAACTACCACCATTAATTCCACCACTTCCACCACCACTAACACCACCACTACCACCACTACCACAACTACCACAACTACCACACCTACCACCACTATCACAACTACCACCACTACCACCACCACTTCCCACCACACTACTACAACTACCACCACTACCACAACTACCACCATTAATACCACCACTTCCACCACCACTACAACCACCACTACCACCACCACTACCACCACTACCACCACTACCACAACTACCACAACTACCACCACTACCACCACAACTACAACAAATACCACCATTTACACACCACTTCCACCACCACTAACACCACCACTACCACTACTACCACAACTATCACCACTACCACAACTACCACAACTACCACAACTACCACAGCTACACACCTACCACCACTATCACAACTACCACCACTACCACCACCCACTTCCACCACTACTACAACTACCACCACTACCACAACTACCACCATTAATACCACCATTTCCACCACCACTACAACCACCACTACCACCAACCACTACCACCCCCTACCACCACTACCACAACTACCACAACTACCACCACTCCACCACAACACAACAATACCCCCTTTACACCCCCCATTTCCCACCACCACTAACCCCACCACACCACTCTCCCAAAAAAACTATCCCCACTACCCCCACTACCACAACATCCCCACTCCCCAACTCCCCACCACTTTACAACTACCTACACTCCCAAAAACTACCAAAACTCCCACCACTACCACAACTACCACCACTACACAACTACCAACACTACCACCACCACTTCCCACCACTAACACAACTACCA
>NW_026510119.1:0-14166 GCF_026875155.1 Cherax quadricarinatus | reverse complement strand
AGACAGGGGAAAAGGGCTGTGGGAAGACAGCACAGAAGGGAACATCAGGAGGGAATATACCAACAAGTGTTGGATGACATACGAAAAAACTGAGGAGGAGGTGAAGAAGCTCTTAAGTGACCTTGACACCTCAAAGGCGATGGGACCGGACAACATCTCCCAGGGGTCTTATAGAAGGAGCAGAGATGCTGTGTGTGCCTCTAACCACAATCTTCAAAACATCCTTAAAAACTGGGCAACTTTTGAGAAATGGAAGACAGCTAATGTAGTCCCCATATTTAAGAAAGGAAAACAGAAACGAGGCACTAAACTACAGACCTTTGTCTCTGACATGTATTGTGTGCAAAGTCATGGAGAAGATTATCAGGAGGAGAGTGGTCGGAACACCTGGAAAGGAACAAGATTATAAATGAAAACCAGCATGGGTTCAGGGAAAAGGAAAATTTCTTGTATCACAAACCCCCTGGAGTTTTATGACAAGGTAACAGAAGAAAGACACGAGAGAGAGGGTTGGGTAGATTGCGTTTCCTAGACTGCAGGAAGGCCTTTGACACATTTCCCCCACAAGAGATTGTGCAGAAGCTGAGGATCAGGCACACGTAAAAGGAAGGGCACTGCCATGGATAAGGGAATTACCTGACGGGGAGGCAGCAACGAGTCATGGTACGTGAAGAGGTATCACAGTGGGCGCCTGTTACGAGCGGGGTCCCACAGGGGTCAGTTCTGGGGCCAGTGCTATTTTTGATATATGTGAACGACATGATGGAAGGAATGACTCTGAAGTGTCCCTGTTCGCAGATGACGTGAAGTTGATGAGAAGAATTAAATGGGGACGAGGATGAGGCAGGACTGCAAAGAGACCTGGAGAGGTGGACTGTGGTCCAGTAACTGGCTTCTCGAATTCAATCCAGCCAAATGCAAAGTCATGAAGATTGGGGAGGGGCGATGAAGACCGCAGACAGAGTATAGGCTAGGTGGACAAAGACTACAGACCTCACTCGGGGAGAAAGCCCTTTGGGTTGACCATAACACCGAGCACATCACCGGAGGCACACATCAACCAAATAACGCTGCAGCATACGGACGCCTGGCAAACCTGAGAATAGCGTTCCGATACCTTAATAAGGAATCGTTCAAGACACTGTACACTGTGTATGTTAGGCCCATACGGGAGTATGCAGCACCAGTCTGGAACCCACACCTGTCAAGCACGTCAAGAAGTTTAGAGAAAGTACAAAGGTTTGCAATAAGGCTAGCCCCAGAGCTCAAGGAATGTCGTACGAGGAAAGGTTAAGGGAAATCGGACTGACGACACGGAGGACAGAAGGGTCAGGGGAGACATGATAACAACATACAAGATACTGCGGGGAATAGACAAGGTGGACAGAGATAGGATGTTCCAGAGAGGGGACACAGGGACAAGGGGTCACAACTGGAAGCTGAAGACTCAGACGAGTCACAGGGACGTTAGGAAGTATTTCTTCAGTCATAGAGTTGTCAGCAAGTGGAATAGCCTAGCAAGTGAAGTAGTGGAGGCAGGAACCATACATAGTTTTAAGAAGAGGTATGACAAAGCTCAGGAAGCAGAGAGAGAGAAAGGATCCAGTAGCGATCAGTGAAGAGGCGGGGCCAGGAGCTGAGTCTCGACCCCTGCAACCACAATTAGGTGAGTACAATTAGGTGAGTACACACACACACACACACAGTGGGCACCTGTGACGATCGGGGGTCCCACAGGGATCGGTCCTAGGACCAGTGCTATTTCTGGTATATGTGAATAACATGATGGAAGGGTTAGATCAGAAGTTTCCCTTCTCGCAGATGATGTGAATTTAATGAGGTAATTAAATAGAGGGAGGATCGGGCAGGACTTCAAAGAGACCTGAACAGGCTGGACAACTGGTCCAGCAACTGGCTTCTCGAATTTAACCCGCCAAATGCAAAGTCATGAAGATCGGAGAAGGGCAAAGAAGACCGCATACAGAGTATAGGCTAGGTGGCCAAAGACGGGAAACCTCGCTCAAGGAGAAAGATATTGGGGTGAGTATAACACCGAGCACGTCTCCGGAAGCACACAACCAGATAACTGCTGCAGCACATGGGCGCCTGGCAAATGTGAGAATAGCGTTCCGATACCTTAGTAAGGAATTGTTCAGGACACTGTACACCGTGTACGTCAGGCCCATATTGGAGTATGCAGCACCTTTTTGAACCCACACTTGATCAAGCCGTCAAGAAATTAGGGGAAAGTGCAAAGGTTTGCGACAAGGTTAGTTACGGAGCTAAGGGGAATGTCCTACGAAGAAAGGTTAAGGGAAATCGGCCTGACGACACTGAAGGACAGGAGGGTTAGGGGAGACATGATAACAACTTTACAAAATACTGCTTTGGAAATAGACAAGGTGGACAGCGACAGGATGTTCTCGAGAGGGGACACAGAAACAAGGGGTCACAATTGGAAGTTGAAGACCCAGATGAGTCAAAGGGATGTTTGGAAGTATTTCTTCAGCCATAGAGTAGTCAGGAAGTGGAATAGTCTAGCAAGTGAGGTAGTGGAGGCAGGAACCATACATAGCTTTAAGATGAGGTATGATAAAGCTCATAGAGCAGGGAGAGAGAGGACCTAGTAGTACTCAGTGAAGAGAAGGGGCCAGGAGCTGAGTCTCGACCCCTGCAACCACAATTAGGTGAGTACAATTAGGTGAGTACAATTAGGTGAGTACACACAGATGAATCACAGGGATATTAGGAAGTATTTCTTCAGTCACACAGTAGTCAGGAAGTGGAATAGTTTGGGAAGCGATGTAGTGGAGGCAGGATCCATTCATCGCTTTAAGCAGAGATATGATAAAGCTCATGGTGTGGGGAGAGTGACCCAGTAAAGGCCAGGTTTCATGAGCTGTGAATCGACCCCTGAAACCACAACTAGGTGAGTACACATACCCACACAGTGGAGTGGAGAAGTCACGCGCGATTGAGGTCGTGAATTCGCGGCATTTTTGACTGTACCATAGGGAATAGAGCGTGGGATAAAAGCGTGTCCAAACATAAGAGTGCATATAATCACTTAAACCGCACAAAAAGGAAATATAAGTGATCACAGAAGAGAAAACATAAATAATAGTGCCAAGTGTTAAGGGACGGCCCGGAATAAGGAAGGGGAGTGGTTGGGAATTTAGGCCTACGAGTGTTTCCACCAGTACGTAGTGGAGTATTTTGAGGAATAAGTGCGACCCAAGATCAGGGAGATTAGAGATAAGTATAGGTGTGCCTGTAAATACGAGTGCAGTGAAAAAGTTAGATGAACTTGTGACTACAGTGCCTACAGCAAGGTAGGGGAAGCAGTTACCGTGATGAGGAGAACCATCATGCAGCTGCAACTATGCAGGACCCAGGTGCCGGAGGGGTTTGTATGGGGGAGTTTGGGGTCTGGCCCTGCAATACTGATAGCTGAGGGTCTTAAACCCTGCTCTGGAGAGCTGAATATTATAATAGAACACTCAGCACTTAGCAAGGGGGAGTAACTCGAGAGGGTCTTTAGCGGTGCCACACACACTCACCAGCGAAGTGCACAGGCCAGGAAAAACACACCCATATTGTAAGCAAGTTTATTCAGGCATACACAAATACTGTGCATAGATTGCCATAAATAGGAGCATAGTTGTAGAGAATCTAGTGTAGAGGAACTGGAGAGAGCCCAAAAAGCCAGACAGTGATTTAGTTTACTGCTAAAATTATGGTAAAATCCTGGAAAGAAGGACTTGGGGACAGGAAATAAATGCAATACATATCCATGGCACACATGTGAACGTAGGAGGGCTACAAATTCACATACAAACTTGTAGTCCCCACCCTAGGTGATATCCTATCCCTCATTCCCTTCTCCCAACACCTCTCACTACACTCACAAACCCCCCCCTCTCTACCCACACTCACACCCTCTCTCCCTCTCTCTCTCTCTCTCTCTCTCTCTCTCCTCTCTTCTCTCTCTCTCTCTCTTCTCTCTCTCTTTTTCATTTTCTTTCTTCAATCTCTCTCTTTTTCTCTACCCCCCCTTTCTCTCTCTGCCCTCCTCCTATCCACTCCTTCCATCCCCCTCCTCCTCCTCCACCTCCTCCTCCACCCCTCCTTCACAACTCACAATATCTCTCCCCGCTCTTCCTCACCTCTCTCACACTTCTCTCACACTCTCTCATCTACACCTCTCATACTCTCTCACTCTCCCACATCTTTTCTGCACTCCTCTCACACTCACACTTCATCACTCTTTCACACTCCTCTTACACTCTCTCCCACAATCTTGCACACAACTCTCACACGCTCTTACTCCCTCACACTCTCACACTTACACTCTTCCCCTCACACTCACACCCACTCACACTCACTAATACCAACCCTCTCATTTGCACTCTCTCCACTCACACCCTCACTCACACTTTCTCAATCACACTCTTTCAGTCACACTTCTCACTCACACTCTCCTACACCCTCCCACCACACTCTCTCACTCACACTCTCACTATTCTGGGCACAGCACTTAACTACGACAAACCAACACACACAAACACACACACACACACCACACAACACACACACACACACACACAAACCCCACACACACACGAGGACCAAGCAGAACTACAAAGGGATCTGGACAGGCTGCAGGCCTGGTCCCCGAAAGGGTCCTGGAGTAAAAACCCCCCCAAGTGCCCAAAAAACCTTTAAGATTTGGGGGAAGGGCAAAGGGGAAAAAAAACCGCAGACGGAGTACAGTCTAGGGGAAAGAGACTAAAAAACCTCACTCAAGGAAAAAGATCTTGGGGTGTGTATAACACCCGGCACCTTCCTGATAACGTATAAAATACTGAGGGAATTGACAAGGTGGACAAAGATAGATGTTCCAGAGATGGACACGCAACAAGGTGACACAGAAGTTAAACACAGATGACACTTCTAATGCCCCTGTACCTCTTGCTGGTGCTGTTTCTCCCCGCTTCAGATACCGGGGTTCGACTTGACTCTTCGATAAGTCTAACCTTTCGCTCTTTCTTTGACTATGCTTTCCCGGCCTCTCCCTCTACGGTGCGGCAATTTTCGAATCGCTATCCCGCCCACGTCGGCCAAAATCCGGTCCCACTCTCTTTCCGCGCCAGTTCGGAATGCACAATGCTCAATTCTTACTTTATGACCGACTTCCCCTTTCTTTCTATCTTTCCGACCATAGTATTGGCAAAAGGGGCTCCAAACATGTTGGTAGAGATATATTCATTCACTCTCAGGAGCGGTACACGTATTCATCACAGTCCAGAATGCTACCCAAATAAGACCTTTTTTTTCCAAATACGATACTATTCCTTCACTATGAAAACATCCCTCATTCTTGTATGGTTTACTGTCATTCTGCCGCATAACATTGTCCACAGAATTTCAGATAGTGCAATGAGATTCTAGAACAGATGAAACTCAGCCTCCGTCCTCAAAGTAAGACACTTCTGTCCTCCTGCCCCCGGCAAATGTAGCTCGATTAACTTTCGACTGTCGTAACTCCCATCTCTGTTTATATAGTGGGACATCATTTACAAGTTCGAAAGTTGATCCCAGCACCGCAACAGTGTAGAAATTGCTGCGTTTTGGTCTTACAGCGAATACTGCGTCTATGCGATGCCGTCTGTGGTGCCGATGACCATTCAAAAATTTTGTAGTCTACCTCCCTCTTGCCTTATGTCATGAGGTACCCATTTTTTCTTTTCACCGATGTGAGAATCTTTTTTGCCTCAAAGGGCAGAAGGCTTCCCCTTGCTTTTGGAGTTTCTATCTCCGCCTCCAAGGAAGATACCCCTATTTCTTATTTTTGTGTTTCTAAACGTCCTCCCACCTTGGGGTCCATTTCTGCAGCCTTCTTAGTTACCCATTCCATAGTCACTCATGTCTCTAATTCTTTTGCTGTCCCGAACTCAGAAGTCCCTACCTTAAACCCCAGTCTATTCTCACTTCTTCCTGTTTTCCCTCACAAGTTCCTATCGAAAGACCTGTGCACACCTCCTCCCAAAGCCCCTTACTTCTCAGAAGTCCAAAAAATCCCATTACTCAAATCTCCCTTTAACCCCTCCTTCCCTCCTTTACTCCACATTTTACCTTTCAGTCTCTGTACCTGGTTTTCACCTCTCACTGACTGTCTTCCTCCTCTGTCCCCTCCAGTTTCTCTTTTTGCTCCTCCAGTTTCCTTCTTCGTCCTCCATTGATGGCTTTTTTCCCTCTTCTCGACCTCAGTTTTAACTGTAGCTTCTCATTCTATACCCCAACTCGGGCAGGCATTCTCAGAATGCGTGCCTTGGTGGTCTCCTGCTTGTGCTAGGCATTCATTTGAAACGCCCTGAGTGGGGCAGGTACGGTACAATAGAACCACGAGAGATTTCTTGATTTTAAGCAAAGTAGCGTCGTTTTCCGTCTTTCCTGATAAAACGCACTTGTGGCAAGATTATTTTTCCCCCATCACCTCTGTGCCTCTATGAGTGCGTCTGGAGAAAGTACAGATACTGGGTTGGTAAATTCTCTCCCACCCGCTCCTGTTTTTGCGGTAGCCATGTTGATATAGCAAACCCTTTGACGTTGCCATTGAAATTGTAATCATCTGGTCTATTTCTCAGGGGTCCATCTATGCCCTTTTTTTTTTTTCTCAAATCTGTAGGAGTTGCACTTTAGACTTTTCTCTAAAAAAGATCTTTTAATGTGCTTTACACTTGAACTGGGGAACACTCTCACTTGCGATCATCGGCGCGGGCCTGACGGATCCATATTCGGATTTAATACATTTCATCAGCCAGCCTTGCAGTCCTTTACAACTTTTTTTAATCTTATTTGGTCCAAAGAGTTTTTCCCTACTGTGGAAATCTGAATTGTTCTCCCTTTTTTGCAAACCGGTACTTCAGGATTTATGCCTTCCACTATCGTCCCATTACTTTTTCCAGTGCAGTTTGCAAGGTTGATGCTACGTTTGGTATATCGACGTTTATGTGTATTTAGACACACACAGTTCTCCACTAGTCAATATACTTCATAAGGGCCGTTCACCATTGACCCTTACAGTTGGATACGTATGTTCGTATGCCTTTGCGAATAACCACTAAGTTAAATTTCCATATTTTTTTACCTTGAGAAGGCATTTTAACAACTTGGAGGGGTTTAAAATTTGACCCAAGCCACTCCTTAAACCTCCGAGGCAATCTAATCCTCCTTAAGAGCTTCTTTAACGAACAGACATTTCTGTGTTCGGGTTAAAAAATTTGCTCTCCGTTGACTCGTCCAACTGAAGGTTCCCCAGGGATGTTTCTGAGGGAAACATTTTTCTCCTGCTATGAATGATTTGGCCTCCCTTTCTTCAGTATTTGGTCATCACTCTATGTTGAAAGACTTCGCTAGGAGCTTTGTGCAGGTTTCTGACTGTCCCCCCATGCAGGTTTTCTCTCCAGCATGCGGGGCAACCGAGTTCAATTGGGCCACCACACATGGGCTTAAATTTTCCAGTACTAAAACGCACCAAATTACTTTCACTAGACGTTCTTACAGACCATTCTGGAGAAATATCCTGACTTTGCTCCCTGTAAATAAAGCATTACAAGGGTGGTGTGTGTGTGTGTGTGTGTGTGTGTGTGTGTGTGTGTGTGTGTGTGTGTGTGTGTGTGTGGGGTGTGTGTTGTTGTTCGCGTGTGTGTGTGTGTATACAAGTTTGTGTATAAGTGTGTGTGTGTGTGTGTGTGTGTGTGAGTGTGTGTGTGTGTGTGTGTGTGTGTGTGTGTGTATGACTGTGAGTGTGTGTGTGTGTGTGTGTGTGTGTGTATGAGTTTGTGTATTAGTGTGTATGAGTGTGTATATGTGTATGTGTGTGTATTGTACTCACCTATTTGTACTCACCTATTTGTGGTTGCAGGGGTCGAGTCACAGCTCCTGGCCCCGCCTCTTCGCTGATTGCTACTAGGTCTCTCTTCTCCCTGCCCCATGAGCTCTATCATACCTCGCCTTAAAACTATGTATGGTTCCTGCCTCTACCACATCACCTTCTAGGCTATTCCAGGGCCTGACTACTCTATGACTGAAGAAATACTTCCTAACATACCTTTGATTCATCTTAGTCTTCAACTTCCAATTGTGACCTCTTGTGTCTGTGTCCCATCTCTGGAACATCCCGTCTTTGTCCACCTCGTCTATTCCGCGCAGTATTTTATATGTCGTTATCATGTCTCCCCTGACCCTCCTGGCCTCCAGTGTCGTCAGGCCGATTTCCCTCAACCTTTCTTCATAGGACAGTCCCCGTAGCTCTGGGACTAGTCTTGTTGCAAACCTTTGCACTTTCTCTAATTTCTTGACGTGCTTGACAAGGTGTGGATTCCAAACTGGTGCTGCATACTCCAGTATGGGCCTGACGTAGATGGTATACAGAGTCTTTGTGTGTGTGTGTGTGTGTGTGTGTGTGTGTGGGTGTGGTGGTTGTGTGTGTGTGGGTGTGTGTGTGTGTGTATGTGTGTGTGAGTGTTTAGTAGTGTTCGCATCGCTATTGGGCCGTGCGGACGTGCTGCGCAGTAGCTCCTGATTGAGTTGGCTTTTGCGCAGTGCTGACGTGTACTTGGCTCTGGGAAGACCTGTTTGCGCGCTCTCTAGAATTGAAGCAAGATGCCCTCCATCGAGCAACTTTACCAACAGCTTAAGAGATTAAGGAAGGCGAATATGGAAATTCGGCGACTGACCGAGGAAAACAGAAAGATTCGTAGTAGTCCTCTGTTTTGAGTCCTCAGGTCAAGAAGGGAAACTGGTCAGTGGCTGGACAGCAGGGAACGAAGTTGACGATCAAGAAGACGAATGGAAAGGTAGAAACGATGAAGAAGAAAGAGACTGCCGTGGAAACTGTTGTGGAAACATCTAATACATTCTCAGTGCTACCCGACGAATGTGAGTCGACTACTGGGAACGTCACGACGAACGACACCAAGGAAGGTACGAATATTGTTGTTGTTGGGATAGCCAAGTTAGGTATATGGATAGGGCGTTCTGCTTGAAGGACAGGAGTAGGAGACAGAGAGTTTGCTTTCCTGGGGCTGGGATGGAGGATATTGTTAGCCGTCTGGATGACATAATGAGAGGTAATGGGAGCAATCCTATTATCTGTCTCAGTGCTGGAGGCAACGATGTTGGCAGACGTAGGAGTGAAGACCTGATTAGCAGGTATAGGTCAGCAATAGAATAGGAGTAAGGGTGGGAAACCCTCTCATATGTGGTATTTTGCCGAGGAGGGGAGTTGGAAATGAATGGTTGTCCAGGGCAATTGGTGTCAATTGCTGGTGGGACGACAAATACTGTAAGGAAAATGCGGTAACATTCGTTGACAACTGGGACCTATTCTATGGCAGAAATGACATGTATGCCAGGGATGGGGTTCACTTATCTAGGTGTGGGTGGGAGCACTGGCAACTGCAGTGGAGGGAGCAGTTAGAACTTTAAACTAGGAATAGTTAGTGGTATGGGTTTTGGCAGGAAAACAGTGAAGTCCCGTGTAGTAATATTACGAGTTCTAGGGGAACTAGTAATAATAAGAACGAGGTAGATATTGAAAAGCCAGGGACCTTGGGTGATAAGGACAGTAATAGGTTTAGTAGAAAAATAGAAATGAGCAGGAAGGGTAAAGAGAAAGGAGAGTCTTTCAATGTTTATTATGCTAATTGCCGTAGTGCTAGGAATAAGATGGACGAGTTGAGATTAGTTGCTAGTGCAGGTAACATTGATGTATTTGCCTTAACTGAGACGTGGTTTAATTCAAAAAGTCGGGACATGCCTGCGGAATGTCATATTCAGGATTTTAAATTGTTCCAAGAAGATAGAAGTATTGGGAAGGGGGGTGGGGTGGCATTGTATGTCCGAGATCGCTTGAACTGTTGCATAAAAACGGGTATTAAGTCTGAAGTAACACATACAGAGTCTGTTTGGATAGAATTTTCAGAGGGGCATGAAAAACTGATTTTAGGAGTGATATACCGTCCCCCAAACTTAGATAGGGACCAAGGGAAACTACTATGGGAGGAAATTGTTAAGGCCACAAGGCACGATAATGTAGTAATTCTAGGAGACTTTAACTTTAGTCATGTTGATTGGAATTTCTTGACTGGGAATTTAGAATCATACGACTTCTTAGAAGTATTTCAGGATTGTTTTTTGAAGCAGTTTGTGACAGAACCTACAAGGGGAAATAACCTGCTTGACTTAGTTATGGCAAACATGAATCCATTGTTAATAATTTAGAAATTTCAGAGGAACTGGGTGCCAGCGACCTGTTGCAACCCTGAATGGGTTACAATGATTATTATGTATATATGTAATGTATATTACCTTTTCATATAATTTTATATTGCTTATATTTGCGATAATAGCTAAATCGTAAATATATTGCTTTATATTCTTATTTGACTTATGTTGTTAGGATGTACATAATACGTGCTCAGTTAGTCTTGATTGTCAAACTACTGTAATTATCGCTTGTCGCTCGTTATACTGCCGGCTTCTGAGCTGCAGTTGTCCACGTAGCTATCACGTGATCGAGGGGGGGTGTCCTCACCTCTCGTGAAGTTTTCAGTCTGCTGTAGACTCGCTTGGTGGTTGGACAGATTGTCTGTCTCATTATTCTTGTTAGTTCTGTAGAACTTTGTTCACAGAACATTGTATAGACTTTGTGATTTTCGACGTTGTACTGAGGTTGTGTGTCACATTGACACTCTGAACATCTCAGGTCCTTAGCTATAGCTTCTGACCTAATTTTGTAATTTTTGTATTGTCACAGTCACAGTTTTACCTATGCTGAACATAGATTCAGTATTATGGGAGTTTTGTAACTTTTGTGGAGGATCTGCAGATGGTCCCTACTTAGTGTCGTTATATTATTTCCCAGTTTCTGATTCTGTGTCGCAGTCGCTTGATATTGCATTGCTATTGGGCTTAGCATTCTTTGTTGTTCAAGCAGACTGTTCGAGTTGCCAGTCGGTCAAGAAGTTAGTTTATTTGAGGACTTTGTCAGTCACTTGTTTAAGTCTTATTCGAGTCTTGAGACAGCTAACTACTTAAGAGCACTTACACGCATACACACTTACTTGTACATATTTGTAATATCTTATTAAATGTTAATGTACCTGACGGTACTTAAGAATTATATATGTGATATGTGCTTTCAGCACAATAATATTGAACTCGAGAGATTGATTTTATTTTGATTGCTGTGATTTAATTTACTTTGATAATATACCTCTAGACAACTTATAGACTTAATAAATTTATTAAATTTTAATTTCTCTAGTTAGTAGCCTACCAGTTGTAATCCTAAAGCACTATTGAACCATACTGAATTTTAATGGATAATTGGAAAAGGATACTGACTACTTGTTACGAAAACCCAGTAACAGGCTGGATGCTAGAAGGGCAGTCCTTTCTAGTATTCACTGGAGATCTCTAAGCTTTTAGAATCGCGTTTTTTGTAACAAATGGGGGCCCGTCCGGGATGCTCTTGATCCAAGGTGTTGGAGAAACTGTCCGGGAGGCTCTTGATCCAAGGTGTTGGAGAAATTGTCCAGTTTGACATACTAGTAACTCTATGATCAAACACTTTGAGTACTTTCCTAATCTGAAGACTTTGAGTTTAGTCTTGTACAACATACCAGGTGGATGTATGTACCTGACTGAGTCTCTTGATCCAAGGAGATGGAAATACTGTTTATGAGCTCTAGCTCTAAGACAACCAACACTAAAATTCCTATTAGGATTATAGTTTCCCATAATCACTCTCTCGTAGTACAATTATTTTTGTGATGTATGCCAAAGTGAAACAGTTAATTGATACTCTGACTTTGTCTGAGTTAAGTACATTAAAACTTCAGACGTGTTAGCGAGTAGCCAAATATCTCGGTGTGACGTATAACAGGAATTACACCGCAGAAACTGTCAGAGCGTTAATTAAAGGTATATTGTTTCCTGGTCAAACAGAGATGTCTGATTATGATTCAGATTCAGAAAGCCTAGTGTCACAATTAGGAAGTATGACTATTTGATGAAGATGAAAGAGCAACTAGAGCAGAAGTGAGCCTAGTGTCTGAGCCTAGTGTAGATCCGTTCTCGCTCGCTTCTTCCTTCACTGACACTATAGTACAGAGTATAGCTGTTAG
This sequence comes from Cherax quadricarinatus, assembly GCF_026875155.1. Taxonomy (NCBI): domain Eukaryota; kingdom Metazoa; phylum Arthropoda; class Malacostraca; order Decapoda; family Parastacidae; genus Cherax; species Cherax quadricarinatus. The sequence continues at coordinate 1,972 of NW_026510119.1, read as the reverse complement.
TATGACACAGCCTAATACTAGTACAGTGTATGCTACACCTGTATCTACTTATCCTAGACCAGATCTAGACTCTCTAGGGACGACTGGACGAAGTGTCCGACCTAAGGACCGTCCAGACCATGTTAATATCCCTACTCCTCCATTACCCACTGGTCCTATCTCTCAGGAACAGTTTGAGAGGTTTGAACGCCTCCTTATGTTGCAGACTGCACAAATAGAGGCACAGAGGAAATTGAACGAAGAAGATTTCCAAAGAAAATGTTCGTCTGTTAAGACAACAGACTGATAGATCACAGGACACATTTAATGTGCAGAAAGCTGCATCCATGGTTCCTAAGTTTTTTGAAAGTGACTTAGACACCTATTTTGATGTGTTTGAGAACCAGGCACGTGCTATGAACTGGCCACGTAAGCACTGGGCAACATTGCTGCATACAGCGTTGACGGGAAGAGCTCAAACGTGTTCTGCAGCTTTGCCATTTGCCAAGTACATTAGTTATGACGCTGTCAAACAAACTATTCTAGAGACATATAACTTGTTACCTGTAAGTTATCAAAGAGCATTTCGTACGTTACAACGACGACAAGATCAAACTTGTGTAGAGTTTGCTCGTGAGAAAAAAGTTGCATTTGAGAGGTGGACTAGAGCTGCCAAGTGTAACAACTACGGCAGCCTTGTTCAGTTGTTACTACACGAAGAGTTTAACAACTGTATGTCTGCTGACATACAAGAATATCTGATCGATCATACTACCTCAGATATTCTGAAAACTGCAGCATTAGCAGACAATTACGAAATTTCTCACAAACTTGTACGTATTAAAACACACAGAAACAAGGTAACTAAAAATTGTCCTAGAAGTTGGCAACCTAAATCAGCTGTTCATTGCCGGCCTGATGTACCTGCTACTGTAACTTCTCGTACCTTTACCAGGAAAACTCACAATCCTGAATCTGTCTCTGTGGTTAGACAGAAATCTGATATCGAGAAGAAGAAAGTTAAATGTACCTATTGTAACAGAAAAGGACATGCTATAGAGTATTGCTATAAGTTAGAAAGAGATACGAGAAGCAGTCGTGCGGCTGGCGCCCCCACACAAGTCGTATCCTCTTCGAGCAACAAAGGCACCAAATCCTAGCAATACCTCTGAACTACTGTTTTAGATAATGTTACTCAGGATAGATGACTAGCGTCAGAAAGTGTATCTGACGAAAAGATTCGTTCAGCGATGAGTCCTTACTTTTCGAGAGATAAAGTAGGATTTGACGAATCACATCTGAGATAATTTCTTTCAGAGACACTGGCAGTTATCTCACGTTATTAAGAGAAGATGTACTGCCCATAACTGACGATACCTATTGCAAGATAGATGTATTGTTAGAAGCCTATGGAGGGGCTGTTATAAAAGTGCCTCTGCACAAAGTTTATATTGAAACAAGCTATTATACTGGTTATATTTCAGTGGGTATATCCAGTGGTGTATTTCCCCTCAGGTCAGTGGACTTGTTGATAGGGAACGATATCCTTCATGCTGATATATGTAAAGAACCACTTGTGATTGATAATAACACTGATGATAATTATGCATTGAACTTGCAGAGAGAAACCTATTTTATTTCCTCTCAGCGCAATTACTAGAGCTATGTCAAAGATTCAACAACCATCCTTGTCTCCTGTTGAGTTAGTGGATGACAATGATTTGGGGTTGAATAATGTTGTTTAGTGACGCTCTGCGCCCAGGATCATTAACACTGACTCCCCCTGGTCATAACCTAGTCAAGACACAACTGAGTTAAATTTCTAACTCATGATGATTTAATCAAGGATCAGTTTGTTGATCAGTCACTGGAAAGATGAGAGATATAGCAGTTACTGAGAGTGAAGCAAAGGATCTCGATAATTGTTACTATTATAGTAAACGGTTTTACTGATGGAGAAAACTACATGTAAGTTGTCAGCTGATAGTGTTTT
>NW_026510118.1:0-14921 GCF_026875155.1 Cherax quadricarinatus | reverse complement strand
AAAAAAAGATGCAATGATGGAAGTGTTGAGAGATTTATTGGTTGGATAAATGAAAAAAAGATAGAGGAATGGTTCTCAACGATCATATGTAAAAAGGCTAGGAAGTTGCATGGGGTTTTAAAAAAAAAAAGCCTGCAACTAGTGATGATGTGAGTGAATTTAAGGCCCAGCAAAGGTTGGTTGAGAGTTTTTAAAAAGCGTAGTGGCACCCAAGTGTGAAAGGGCATGGTAGGTGCCAGTTCGGCCCAAAAAGGGGCTAAAAAATATGTGCAGGAATTAAAGGAGTACATAAAAACTAAAGGACTGAACCTGAAAAGTGTTAAATTGTGATAAAAACAGGCCTTTTTGGAAGAAAATCCCAAGCAGGACCTACATTACTCGGGAAAGGGGGAAAAAGGCACCCCCAGGACAAACCCTATAAAAGACAGGCTTACTCTTCTCATGGTGCCAATGTATGGTGTTGCAAATGAAGCCTTTATTAGTGTATCACTCGGGAAAACTCCCAGAGGTTCAGGAAAAAAGAATGCCCTAAAGGATAATTTGTGTTTTGCTGTGGGGGGCAAACAGTAAGGGCATGGGTCATGGGAATTTTTCTATAACGGGTTACACCAGCATTTCCCCCCAATGTGAAAGGATTCCCAACTGAAAAGAAATTGAACTTAAGTGCCTCCTGGTGTTGGACAATGCCCTGGTCCCTACGCGTGGCAGAGGACTTTAGGGGACTGGCTTCATTAAGGGAAGTTTTTGCTCCTAATCCCACTCCTCTTGCAGCCCAGGCCCAGCAGGTTATTTCCAATTTCAAGAAACTGTAAAAAAAAGCTCTTTTTGAAAGGGCTTTTAATGACCTCAGGAACTCAACTGACCTAAGAGAGTTTTTGGGGAAAAATCACTTTTAAAATCTCAATTTTGTAAACCTTATAGGGAAGGGTTGAGAGAAGGGACTAAAAGGCCTTTAACTCTGTTGGAAAAAACTGTGGCCCCGAAAGTGTAGACAAAAGGGATTTTTAAAGGGGTTTTAGGCTAACCCCGGTGATTATGCCAGTTGAGGAATCCATTGTGGCATTGGGAAAGTCCTTGGGGTTGGAGGTTAGTGGGGAGGATGTGGAAGAGTTGGTGGAGGAGGACAATGAAGAAACTAACCACTGATGAGCTGATAGATTCAACTTCAAGAGCAAGAGGCCAGACCTGGGGAAACTGGTTCAGAGGAGGGGAGAGAGAAATTGAAGAAGTTGCCTACTACAAAGATTAAGGAAATCTGTGCAAAGTGGCTTGAAGTGCAAACCTTCATGGATAAAAAATCACCCTCACACAGCAATTGCAAGCGTGCTGGTGATTATTACACTGACAATGTTGTGAAACACTTTAGGCAAGTCATAAAGGAACGAGAGGTACAGGCCACTATGGACAGATATCTTGTGCGAAGAAGTCCAGTGACTCTGAAGCTGGCCCTAGTGGCATTAAAAGAAGAAGGGAAGTAACCCCAGAAAAGGACTTGCTACTCAAGTCCTAATGGAAGGGGATTCCCTTCTAAACAGTAAGAAGATAATGCTCTCCCCTCCTCCCATCCCATCAATCATCACCAGATCTTCAATAAAAGTAAGTGTCATGTAAGTGTGCATGCCTTTTTCAGTTTGTGTGTATTAAAATTAACATTTCATGTGGTAAAAAAAATTTTTTTTCATACTTTTGGGTGTCTTGCACGGATTAATTTTATTTCCATTATTTCTTATGGGGAAAATTCATTCACATAACGATTATTTCGCATAACAATTACCCCTCTTGCACGGATTAAAATCGTTAACCGGGGGTCCACTGTATGAACAAATAGCTGATGGTACGGAATATCAGTGCGGAGAAGAAGGGCACTTTCATTAAAGGTCCCATCAGGAAAAGGATCTGAAGAATACAATAAATTATAGCCTGAGATGTGAGAAATAACAGCAGAGTGTAATTTTGGTTCCTGTAAGCAAACACCAACAGGGGCAAACTGGGAGAGTAACATCTGAAGCTCACCCCGATTACCCCTGAGGCCGCGTATATTCCACTGTAAATAGGCCATGATTGGCAATGATAAAGATACTTGAAATCCGCAGGTAAGGGTTCCTACGGACTAGAAGGGTTAGAAAAGTCCACATGCGGAGGCAGTGGAAAACGTTCAAGTAGCGAAGGAACGGTGTGCTGTGAAGAAAGGAGTTGCGCAGATGGAGCAGAGGAGAGAGAAAGAGACGGAAGGTGGATCAGTGTCCATTGATGGTTTGGTCTCTGCAATATATTCAGAGATTGCTTCAAGTGTTTCGGAATTCAGAGATGTCGTATGGGAGACAATATTGGGAATGGTAGGGGAGGATGAGTAAAGATTGGAACTGTATTGGACTGTACCAAGGTAGGGGGGGGCGAAAGGATGGAGGGAACTGGAGAAGCGTGGCAGGGGACAGAAGGGCAGGAACACTGGGAGGTGGCAGAAGAGGAAATAACTTAGGAGGGAACAGGGGAGGAAGGTACAGTACGAGGAGGGTGAACCTCTACACTTGTAACTGAGCCAGTGAGAGGGGAAGAACCAGGGGACAGAGACAGGGAGGGTAAAATGAGGAGGTGGAAGATGGGTAGGAGGTGTTAACGGACCTTTTTTTGACTTTTGAGAAGTAGAGGGACGATTGGGAGGAGGTGTCGTACGAGGTCTCGTCGATACTGAGGTTTGTGAGAGAGAACTCGAAGAAGCGAGATTAGACTGAGGCGTTGAAGTAGGGACGTCTGAGAAAAGGACAGCAAAAGGATTAGATAAGGAGGGATTATGGGAGAGGAACCACAGGGTGGGTTTTAGAAGATGGGAAACTGCCATGGCAAAAGGGAGACCTTCTGTCTCTTTGAGGTAACGGTTTCCCCCGTCGTTTAGACCTGACAAGGGCGAGAGTACGAAGGGTGACCCTCATGCATTTAAAGGCAAGAGGGAGATCGATTGAAGAGTATTGAATGGTCATCGGCCCCCACAGACTGGGTTTCGGCTTAGATCTGCAATATTTCGCTGGATGACCAAACGCCAGAAATTTTTCTAACTGCTTGGTGTGGGCCCCTTTTCAAAATTTTGTAACCGATGTCCTGTTTTAAAAATGAGGAGGGGGTAGTTCTCGGCTGTAAAAAGTTAAGACCCACATTGCTAGGGTATCGTCTCCCCCCGGGGGCAGGAAGAACTTTAAGTGTCTCCCTTTGAGGATTGGGAGATTTTGGAGTTCCGCTGTTCAAGAATGTCAGTGCCACATGTCTGGAAATTTTTTTTTGAAAACTTGGGTTTTGGGGGCAAAAAAGGGAGGGTACCACTACAGATTGGGGAATGATGTTTTTAAAGATGACAGGAACAGTATGATTGGGAAAGACGAGAGGCTCATGACCCTGGGTAGCATTCTGTACGGTAATGATGCGCGTCCCGTCTTAAGAGCATGAAAAGAAATATCTTTACCAAATGGCAGGAGTGCCTTCCCAAATACTATGGTCAGAAAGATAGGCAGTAGAGGAAGTTGGTCGTAAATGAAAAAATTTAGCCCATTGTTCAGTCTGAAATGAGCGTGGAAAGGTAGTAAAGGGAGTGCGATGTTTTGAAAGAACGAGAAGGTGGAGAAGTATCATCAGCAGGTAATTGTCATTGGCGTTTAGGGTGGGGGGCCAGAGTTGGTCCCCGGGGGAAGGGTGGGGATTTGAAAATTGCCGCCCCGTAGGGAGAGGCCGGAAGCTAGTCAGAGGAAAGCGAAGGGGGATAAACGAAGGAGTCAGTCGAGGCCTCAGTACTGAAACGGGTGAGGAAACAGCACCCCGGGAAAAGGTACAGAGGCTGAGGGAAAGTTGAAGAGTGGTCCCAAAAACGAGGCGGGGGCAGAAAGGGGTTTCGGTATAAGAAAGGGGCCGGGGGGGCCCGGTTTATGGCTAGGGCTGCCATGGTTTGGTTACTTCTTTCTTTTGTTTTTTTAAAAAAAAAAAAGAAAGAAGAAAAGAAAATAAAAATAAAAAAAAAAGGAAAAAAAAAAGGGGGGACGGGAGGGATAGTTCCCAGGATGAATGAAAGGGCCAGAAATCTCCCCCCGCTCCCAAGAGGACCTCAGGACCGCAAGTAGGCAGATGCAGATGGAAAACCCCTGCCATACCCTACCCCTCATGCTAGAAATAAAAATCCGGGATGCAACCCCACATCTGCCGAGCTACCTCGGTGGAAAAAGAGAGGGCGGCGGAAACCCACAAAGCATATTCCTTCGGCCACCACCCCCGGAATCCGAAAAAATGGTTCCCCGAGATCACTCGTCGCCCCCAAAGACACCCAAAGCTATCCCGGGTACCGGGAGGGGTGGGACATCCCCGGCGATCCCGATTCCCCGGCAAATACGCCACGCTAAAAACCTAAAAAAATGGGTGGACCCCCGGTTAACCTTTCTTTCCTAGGAACTAGCCGCCTGTGGGAGGAAAAAACCCAAAGGACAAAAAGAAGAAGGGGGAAAAGGGGGGGGTGGGGGGAGGAAAAGGAAAAAGGGGAGGATGGGATAGGGGAGGGGAGATTGGGGGGTTAATTAGGTTGGTTGAGGAAGAAGATGATAGTCTAATTCCTCGACCAAGAGCCTCTTCACCACGCCAAGGAGGGCCCCCCCCTTTAAGAGGGTTTTGAGGAAGGCAGGGGGGCCCAAAGGGAAATTCCTGCGGAAATCAGTTAAGTGGCTGTGTTGTTGATCTGTGTCTTTAAAGGTGACATACTGATACCTATTGTAAGGTAAAAATTTGAAATATGCAAGGCATGGCCCCTTATACCATAATGGTCAAGTTTGTGGAGTAGGATGCCGTGGTCTACTGTGTCAAAAGTTTTTTCTTAGGTCAATAAAAATTCCTAGTGGATTATTCTTTTTTTCAATGCTGTGTAAAGCAGATCTAGCATTTTCATGACTGCATCGTTAGTGCTTTTATTTTTCCTGAATCCAAATTGGCAGGGGTTAAGCATGTTTTGTGCCGTTATAAATGAATATAGTCTCCTGTGCACGAGTTTCTCAAAGATTTTGGATAGCAATGTTAAGTTTGACATTGGCCTATAGTTGTTTAAATCTGTAGGGTCACCACCTTTATGTATTGGTGTAACCCTTGCCGTCTTGAGTATTTTTGGGGAAGGTGCTAGTTTCTTGTGACTTGTTAAAAAGTAATGAGATAGTATGCGAGAGGACATGGGCCGCTCTCTTGTACATAATGGTGGGCATGAGACAGATTCCCTGAGTTATTTTTAAGTGACTTTATAATCTCAGTGACTTCCATGGGCTCAGTTGGAGCAAGATAGAAGGAATTTGGGAAATTCCCATCTAGGTAGTCCCCGGCAGGGGCATTGGTGAGTGGGATTTTATTGGCGAGATTAGAACCTATGGTTGAGAAGAAGTTGTTTATCTTGTTAGCTGTGTCAGTGGGATGCAGTGGTGTTCCATTAGGTTTAGTTAGGGCAATATTCTTGTTTTTTTTCAGTTTGTGGGTCCCCAGAATCTGAGAGTGTGTTTTCCAGGTCTTTTTTATATCTCCTCTTGTGTCAGTGAATCTACTGGAGTAGTATAGTTGTTTGGCTTTCTTTATTACTTTGGTGAGGACTGATTGAATAGTGTTTAAGAATATCTTTGTGTATTAAGCCCTGCCTATATTGCTTTTCATATTGGTGTTTCTTATCAATGGATTTCAGAATGGTGCTGGTTAGCCATGGGCAACCAAGCAGTTTGTTTGTGATCTGTTTCGTTTTTAAAGGACAATGTTTGTTGTATAGTCTAAGTAATTTGTTAAGAAAAATGTCTGTCCAGTCATCAATACCATTGGCCTTGGAGGGAATTCTGTAGGCCAGTCAACAGTCTCTAGGTCAGCTGTGAACTTCCTTATTGAGGCCTCATCATGGAGTCTAAATGAAATTTTGTTGTATTCAAGTGGTGGTTTACTAATGTTTGTCAAGAGGAAGGTAGGGTAGTGGTCTGTAGTGCTATCTGTGATTATCCCTGATTTAAGGGGGGCTAGTATATTGGTCCATATGTGGTCTATTATGGTTGCACTTGTCTCAGTGAGCCTGGTTGGTTTAGTTATTGTTGGTATGAGAAGCGTGTTGTTCATATTGTTGATGAAATCAGTTACAGGCTGATCATCTAGTAGGCCAAGGTTGATGTTGAAGTCTCCAGCTAAGAGAAGGTGGTGCTTATTCATTTGTCTGTTTGTTATTAGTGCCTTTAGTTTCTCACTGAAATTTGGGATGTTTGTGTGGGGTATCCGGTAAATGGCACCGATTGTTATAGGCGTCTTAAGGTTTTTTACAGTAAAATTAGCAAAAATGTTTTCTCCATATTCATCACTAATGCAAGTGGTGTTTAATACAAGATAATTGGTTAGAGTAATAGATTGAAATTTACCACCCCCAACTTGGTATGGTCTGCAGTTGTGGATTGCTGTGTATCCTGGTAGAGGGTAGATATCTATTATGTCCTGCTTAAGCCAGGTCTCAGTAAGAATAATGCAGGAGAAGGGTGTCTTTAGTGATTCAAGGAGTGCCAGGAGGTCATCATAGTGTTTGCTTAAGGACCTAATGTTGTAGTTAAGTACTGATAGACTTTTAGCATTGTTCAGGAAGGTACCAATTTTGTTCCCAATCCCCATGACTTTCATGAAACACAAAGTGGAATACGGCCAATATGTACACTTGGGAACAATGCCACTGAACTGGAATGCAAACAATTCTTTTACCAAGGTCACGGCTACACCAGTGAAAGGACACAACTGTGGCAGAGATGTACCTGTTCTTTGCCACAACAATGCTTATGCCACATGTGTACAAGAACACTGTCACCACATACTGGTTGACAGACCGCCTGATTTCAACCCTAAGTTTCAGTGATGTTATACCAGTGAATCGATTTCTGCTACTGTTACGTACCTTTGATATACCTTTGAAGAATTTTGAGAGTATATCTACTCTCTGAGCCTGGCCATGGGCCAGGCTCGTCTGGTCCTCGCCTGATCAACCAGGCTGTTGCTGCTGGAGGCCCCCTGCCCCACATATCCATCACAGCCTGGTTAATCTGGCACCTGGTGAAGATACTTGTCTAGTTTCCTCTTGAAGGCTTCAACACTTGTACCAGCAGTGTTTCTGATATCTTCTGGCAAGATGTTGAAAAGTCTGGGACCCCCAATGTTGATAGTGTTCCCTTATTGTCCCCATCGCACCCCTGCTCCTCACTGGGTTTATTTTACACTTCCTCCCATATCTCTCACTCCAGTCTGTTGTTATGGCAGTGTGCAGATTTGGGACCAAGCCCTCGAGTACCTTCCAGGTATATATGTATTATCATGTACCTCTCTCTCCTCCGCTCCAATGAGTACATGTTCAAGACTTGCAGGCATTCCCAGTAGTTTAGGTGCTTTACTGGCTCAATGTGAGCCATAAACGATCTCTGTATTTGTTCCAGCTCCAATATTTCTCCTGCCCTGATCAGGGCCGTCAGCACTGAGCAATATTCTAAGTGAGGGAGCACTAGCGATTTGAAGAGTGTCACCATCGGCATTGTTTCCCTTGTTTTGAAAGTTCTCAATACCCACCCAGTCATCTTCCTGGCTGTCGTGATCTTTGTCTTGTTATGGTCTTTAAAAGAAAGGTCCGCTGACATAGTTATTCCTAGGTCTTTCACGTGTTCCTTACATTCTATTTGGTGACCCTCTTGAGTTTTGTATATAGTGCTCATTTTGAGTTCTTCATTCTTTCCATACCTAAGCAGCTGGAACTTATCACCACTGAACGTCATGTTGTTTTCCACTGCCCACTGGAAAACCCTGTTTATGTCTTCCTGTACTTTTTCAGTGTCCTCTACCGTACTGACTTTCATGCTTATTTTAGTGTCGTCTGCAAATGATGATACAAAAGTGTGCAGGGTGTTTTTGTCTATGTCTGCTATGAGGATGAGGAACAGCAGAGGTGCCAGGACAGTGACTTGAGGCACTGCACTTTTGACCTCCCTGATGCTGGATCTTGCCCTGTTCACTACTACTTTTTGTGTTCTGTGTGTTAGGAAACCGAAAATCCATCTGCCTACCTTCCCCGTAATGTCCATGCCCTTCATTTTGTGTGCTATCGCTCCATGATCGCATTTGTCAAAGCCTTTGCAAAATCTGTGTAAATCACATCTGCGTTTTTGTCGTCTTCCAGTGCCTCCGTAATTCTGCCATAATGGTTCAGCAGCTGTGACAGACATGATCGTCCTGCTCTAAAACCATGCTGGTTCAGGTTATGTTGGTTGTGCTGGTCAATGAAATTTGTAACCTGCCGTCTCATCACTCTCGAAGATTTTTATGATGTGAGAGGTTAGGGCTACTGGTCTGTAATTTTTAGCTAGTGCTCTACTGCCTCCCTTGTGCAAAGGAGCTATGTCTGCACTCTTTAAGGCCTCTGGTATTTCACCTAGATCTAAGCTCTTTCTCCAAAGAATACTGAGGGCTCGTGCTAGTGGTACTTTGCACTTCTTTATAAATAGAGCATTCCATGAATCTGGTCCAGGTGCTGAGTGGGCATGTTTTCCATTTCTTTTTTAAATCTATGGGATTTGTACTGTCAGTTAGTTGGTCTGTGCGGCCTTCTTCTGGAGTTAAAAATATTTCTGCATTTTCTACCTTGCTGTCATTTAGTGGGTTGCTGAACATCGACTCGTACTGACTGTTCTTTTAGGATTTCACTCATTTCCTGTTCGTCGTCAGTATATGAGTCTCCTCTCAGTAGTGGTCCAATTCTACAGGTAGTTCTTAGCTTGGATTTTGCATAGGAATAGAAATATTTTGGGTTTCTTGCAATGTCCTGTATGGCCTTTTGTTCTCTTTGTACTTCTTCTGTGAGGTATGACATCCTAAGTTTTTGCTCAAATTCAGTGATCTCTCTGCTAAGTCTATCTTTCCTCTGTTGTAGCATATTTGTCTTTTTAAGCAGTTCAGTAACCAGTTTTCTTCTTCTGTACCATCTCCCACGCTCTCTCTCTCTATCTGATCTTCCTCTGGGTTTCCTCAGTGGTACATGCTTCTGTATTCAGCTTCTCTAGGCACTGGTGGGGATTTAGGGTGCTCATGTCTGATTCCCAGGGTATGTCTGATAGCTCTTGGATTATTTTTTCCCAGTTAATTCTATGGTTGTTAAAATTAAACTTACTGAACATCCCGTCTCTAACTTGAGCGATGCAGTTTCCTACCCCTGAGTTAATACTAGTTTGAACCTCTGTGATGTTATGATACCCCACCCAATGACTACCTCACTGGCAACTACCCGAACACACTGTTCCTAGCTCCGACTAACCCTACTGAAGTCTCCCTTATTATCAACACACTAAAAAACAAGACAGGAGATTTAAATATCTTACCACCCTTTATATACAAAAAAGTGTCACAAGTGCTATCACCAATCATTGCAACACTCTTTAACAAATTCATAGAATCCTCTACCTTCCCTACAGTTCTCTAAATAGCAAGAGTCACCCCGATCCATAAAGGAGGAGACCAAACAGACTTGAATAACTATAGGCCAATGTCCAACTTACACCCTCTCTCTAAAATCTTCCAAAAATTAATTCATAAGCGAATCTATTCCTACCTCATCTCCCACAACATACTCAACCCCCGTCAATTTGGGTTCAGGCCTATTAAAAATACTAACGATGCTATTATACACATGCTAGAACACAACATACACTGCAATAGAGAAAATAGAAGTCCCACTGGGGATCTTCATTGACTTACGTAAAGCTTTTGATACAGTTGACCATGACTTGCTCCATATAAAATTGTTGCACTATGGTAAAAGAGGGCACTCCCTTAACTACCCAAAGTCTTACCTCAGCAACAGAAGCCAATATGTGTACACAAACAGGGCAAAACTCTTCGCACAGCCAATTACAGTTGGTGTCCCACAGGGAAGTGTCCTAGGCCCTCTTCTCTTTCTCATATACGTAAATGACCTACAAATGCATCGCAACTACTCAAACCCCACACTATTTGCAGATGACACTACATACGTATTCTCTCACCCGAGCCCAGTCACGCTAGCCAATACAGTGGACCCTCGCCTAATGAACGCATCCGCCTAGCAATACATTTTAACGCAAAAATTTTGCCTCGGCTAGCGCTAAAAAACTCGCTCAACGCGATTCGTTTGAGACACATCCACGTGCGGCCTGAGCCCACCTCACTTGTTCAGTGGGTGCCAGTGTTTAAAAGCCAGCCACCGCAGTCGCTTCCAAGCATACTATCGGAACATTGCACCTGCAAAATAAGTCACCATGGGCCCCAAGAAAGCTTCTAGTGCCAACCCTACAGCAAAAAGGGTGAGAATTACTATGGATATTAAGAAAGAGATCATTGCTAAGTATGAAAGTAGACTGAGTGTCTCCGAGCTGGCCAGGTTGTACACAAAACCCCAATCAACCATCGCTACTATTGTGGCCAAGAAAACAGCAATCAAGGAAGCTGTTCTTGTCAAAGGTGCAACTTTGTTTTTGAAACAGAGATCGCAAGTGATAGAAGATGTTGAGAGACTGTTATTGGTGTGGATAAACGAGAAACAGATAGCAGGAGATAGCATCTCTCAAGCGATCATATGTGAAAAGGCTAGGAAGCTGCATGAGGATTTAATTAGAAAAATGCCTGCAACTAGTGGTGATGTGAGTGAATTTAAGGCCAGCAAAGGTTGGTTTGAGAGATTTAAGAATCGTAGTACAATACATAGTGTGATAAGGCATGGTGAGGCTGCCAGTTCGGACCACAAAGCGGCTGAAAAATATGTGCAGGAATTCAAGGAGTACATAAGACAGTGAAGGACTGAAACCTGAACAAGTGTTTAATTGTGACAAATCAGGCCTGTTTTGGAAGAAAATGTCAAGCAGGACCTACATTACTCAGGAGGAAAAGGCACTCCAAGGACATGAGCCTATGAAAGACAGGCTTACTCTGTTTGTGTGTGCTAATGCTAGTGGTGATTGCAAAGTGAAGCCTTTATTGGTGTATCACTCTGAAACTCCCAGAGTGTTCAGGAAATACAATGTCCTCAAGGCTAATTTGTGTGTGCTGTGGAGGGCAAACAGTAAGGCATGGGTCACTAGGGACTTTTTCTGACTGGTTACACCATGCATTTGCCCCCACTGTGAAAAATTACCTAATTGAAAAGAAATTAGACCTTAAGTGCCTCCTGGTATTAGACAATGCTCCTGGTCATCCTTCAGTCATGGTAGAGCGACTTTCTGCGGAAATGAGCTTCATTAAGGTCAAGTTTTTGCCTCCTAATACCACTCCTCTCCTGCAGCCCATGGATCAGCAGGTCATTTCCAACTTCAAGAAAACTGTACACAAAAGCTATGTTTGAAAGATGCTTTGTAGTGACCTCAGAAGCTCAATTGACTCTGAGAGTTTTGGAGAGATCACTTAAGCATCCTCAATTGTGTAAACATTATAGGTAAGGCTTGGGAGGAAGTGACTAAGAGGACCTTGAACTCTGCTTGGAAAAAACTGTGGCCAGAATGTGTAGACAAAAGGGATTTTGAAGGGTTTGAGGCTAACCCTGGGAATCCTATGCCAGTTGAGGAATCCAATGTGGCACTGGGGAAGTCCTTGGGGTTGGAGGTTAGTGGGGAGGATGTGGAAGAGTTGGTGGAGGAGGACAATGAAGAACTAACCACTGATGAGCTGCTAGATTATCTTCAACAGCAAGAGGCCAGACCTGAGGAAACTGCTCCAGAGGAGGGGATAGAGAAATTGAAGAAGTTGTCTACTTCAAAGATTAAGGAAATGTGTGCAATGTGGCTTAAAGTGCAAACCTTTTTTGATGAAAATTACCCTCACACAGCTATTGCAAGCCATGCTGGTGACTACACTGACAATGTTGTGAAACACTTTAGGAATGTCATAAAGGAACGGGAGGTACTGACCTCTATGGACAGATATGTTGTGCGACAGAGATCCAGTGACTCTCAAGCTGGTCCTAGTGGCATTAAAAGAATAAAGGAAATAACCCAGAAAAGGACTTGCCACCTCAAGTCCTATTGGAAGGGGATTCCCCTTCTAAACATTAACACCATCCACAGTCTCCCCTCCTCCCATCCCATCTATCATCACAAGATCTTCAATAAAGGTAGTGTCATGTAACTGTGCATGTCTTCTTCAGTTTGTGTGTATTAAAATTAATACAGTGGACCCCGGTATTCGATGGCATCGGCATTCGATAAATCCGGTATTCGATGCATTATATCGCAAAAATTTGCCTCGATATTTGATTGAAAATCTGGTATTCGCTACGATTCGTATGAGACGTGTCCACGTGTGGCCTGAACTGCCCCGTGTGTGCCAGTGTTTACAAGCCAGCCAGTATGCGCGCATCTAAGGATACATTCGGTACATTCCATATTATCCATATTATCACTGTGTTTGGTGCTTGTTTCTGCAAAATAAGTCACCATGTGCCCCAAGAAAGCTTCTAGTGCCAACCCTTCAAGAAAAAAAAGCAACTAATGACTTATGAAATGAAAAAGAGAGATAATTGCAAAGTACGAAAGTGGAGTGAGTGTGTCGGAGCTGGTTAGGTTGTATAATAAACCGCAATCAACCATCTTTATATAGTGACCAGGAAAACGGCAATCAAGGAAGCTGTTCTTGCAAAAGATGCAACTGTGATTATGAAACAGCGACCGCAAGTGTTAGAAAATGTTGAGAGACTGTTATTGGTGTGGATAAATGAAAAACAGATAGCAGGAGATAGCATCTCTCAAGCGATCATTTGTGAAAAGGCTAGGCAGTTGCAAGACGATTTGGTAAAGAAATTGCCTGCAACTAGTGCTGATGTGAGCTAATTTAAGGCCAGCAAAGGTTGGTTTGAAAGATTTAAGAATCATAGTGGCATACATAGTGTGATTAGGCATGGTGAGGTTGCCAGTTCGGACCAAAAAAAGCTGAAAAATATGTGAAGGAATTCAAGGATTACATAGACAGTGAAGACTTGAAACCTGAACAAGTGTTTAATTGCGACAAAACAGGCCTGTTTTGGAAGAAAATGCCAAGCAGGACCTAGATTACTCAGGAGGAAAAGGCAACTCCCAGGACATGAGCCTATGAAAGACAGGTTTACTCTTCTCATGTGTGCCAATGCTAGTGGTGATTGCAAAGTGAAGCCTTTATTGGTGTATCACTCAAACTCCCAGAGTGTTCAGGAAATACAATGTCCTCAAGGCTAATTTGTGTGTGCTGTGGAGGGCAAACATTAAGGCATGGGCCCCTAGGGACTTTTTCTATGACTGGTTACCCCAAGCATTTCCCCCCACTGTAAAAAAATACCTAATGAAAGAAATTAGCCCTTAAGTGCCCCCTGGTATTGACAATCCCCCCTGTCATCTACAGACTTGGCAGAGCGACTTTCGGGGAATGAGCTTCATTAAAGGTAAAGTTTTTCCCCTAATACCACTCTCCCCCGGGCCATGGCCCAGAGGTCATTTCCAACTTCAAAAAAACTGTAACAAAGCTATGTTCAAAAGTGTTTAAGAAACCACAGAAACTCAACTAATCTAAAAGAGTTTTGGAACATATTTTAAATATCCCAATTGTAAAACCTTTAGGATGGCTTGGGAGGGAGTGACTAAGAGGCTTTGAACTCTGTTTGGAAAAAAAAATGTGGCCAAAAAGTGTAGAAAAAGGGTTTTTGGGGGTTTTGAGGTTACCCTGAGATCCTATGCCAGTTGAAAATCCATTTGGCATTGGGGAAGTCCTTGGGGTTGGAGGGTTTGTGGGGGGATGTGGAAGGTTGGTGGGGAGGACCAAAGAAGAACTAACCATGTGAGCTGATGATATTTCACAGCAAGAGGCCCCCACTTTGGGGAAAATGCTTCGGAGGGGGGGAAGGAAAATTTAAAAAGTTGCCCCACTTTAAAAAATTAAGGTGGTGCAATGTGGGGTTAAAGGCAAACCTTTTTTTAGGACAATCCCCTAACACAGCTATTGCAAGCCGTGTGGTGACTAATACATGACAATGTTTTGAAAAACTTTAGGAAAATTCATAAAAGGGAAGGGAGGTAAGGCCACTATGGACAGTTTTGTTGGCGAAGAAATCCAGGACTCTAAAACTGGGCCTAGTGGCACTAAAAGAAAAAGGGAACCCGGAAAAGGACTTGCTCCTCAAGTCCTAAAGGAAGGGGATTCCCTTCTAAAAAACTAACATCTCTCCCCTCCTCCCCTCCTCATCATCCCGGTCTTATTTTAAAGGTGATGTCAATTTTTTTTATTGTTATTTTAATTATTTATTGCAAATTTAAAATTAATATTTCATGTAGTAAATTTTTTTTTTCAACTTTTGGGTTTTCTTGCACGGATTAAAAATTTTATTTCCTTATTTTTATGAGGGTTGATTCGGTTTTTGATTTTTCGGTATTCATGAGCTCTCAGGAACGGGTTAACCCCCTTAGGGTCCCCAAAGGCCAAAATCTGAAGTGGTCTCCAGGTCCAAGAAATTTTGAGGGGAAAAAAAAAAAAAAAAATATTTTTTTTTTACGAATTAAAGAGTTTTTTTGTGAAGGTATAAAACAAAAAAAAAAATTGATCGTATTACGAGATACAGTGTAAAGAAGTTTTTCAAAAATGATTTTGGGGGGGCGGCAACATCGAGAATTCCCCCTACACGATTACATTTTTTGTGGTTTTTTGTTTTTTCTTTTCTTTTCCATTTTTTTTTATTCCTACTAACATTTGGGGCCTGGAGACCAATACTGTATATAATGTATTATATAAACTCACGTATTGAACACAAAAACCGCACTAAAATTTTTATCATATTTTTTTCCAATGTTTTTTATTACAATAAAAATGCACAAATTTGTATAATACTAAAGTTCTATATTTTACATATTTACAATCCTGGACATGGTTTTAGAACC